>JALPQI010012371.1:0-56728 GCA_025490895.1 Thaumatotibia leucotreta
GGTAGGTATAGCATGAATGTACAAATACAAATACATGGGAAATACAGGTTTTTTTTGTATGAGTTAGGCTGCGACCCATATATAACATGGACGTATAACGCCAGCTCAAAAATGGCCCCCAAAACCCAATTATTCAATTGTGCCAAGATGAGCAGGACATAGCGCTTTTTGTGACACCGCGCATATTTCGGCGCAACATCTTTGACAAATGTTTATTGAATATCGCCCATCAAAACTTTGATGGACCAATTACAACTATTTTTAAATGGCGGTTTAAGTTTTTATAGGTTGACATTCAAATTCATCGCCGTGATGCATTGAACAGGGGTTAAAACTTGTCAACTAAAATTCAGGACCGGTTTTGAACGACAATTTAGTATGGCGTGCGGCTTCCATGTTTTATTTGTTCGTAGGAGTTAGGTTACAAAACTGTCTTGCGGACATATGAAAGTTAAGAGCTCTAGAACTCTAATTGTTTTGTAGGGCCAATACAAGCCAATTAGAGTTCTGGAGCTCTATTTAAACAGATAAACAGTAATTAAATATAGATAAACAGTAATTAAAAATGAGGGTTTTCTCGACGTATGCCACTAGTTGGCGCCACTTAGCCTTAAGGTCCCGCTAAGAAACACAATTATCAAGCTCCAAAGAAAAACGAACTATAAGGTATTTTTATTTTTTATATAATTTTATTAACTCATACAAACCATTTAAACAGAAAACTATAGGCGCTCTGAGAATTTAGACAAGTTTCTGGACCTCACGCCTCAGTGCTGCCGCCCTGGTGAACGTCATATCAGAAAACCCTCATTATGTGATCAAAATCTAATCTGCATGTCCCAGAACTGTTAATTTTCGCAATGTCCACAGAAATTGGCAATGTAAAGTTTTCTGAAGGTATCAATATTATATCTACTTTTCCTTGATTGTCGTTGTCTTAAGGTTCAAGAAAATGCGGCTCGTTTATTTTTATGTCCAATAATTTGTAAACAATATTTTTTAAAATGAGTGAGATGTAATTTCTTCAGTTTTATGACAACCTTAAGACGACGGCTATCAGAGAAAAATAAAATACTTTTTGCGAACGCTGTATGAACCACATATGTATACATGAAGTAACAATAAATTACACGTAATTTGTCCGATGATCCCCTCCCCAATGGTGATAATTGGTGATATTTTCTTGACTTCTCCTCCCCCTACACAGTATGACGTGATTAATGGACAAGCCCTAACCCCCTGATGTTTTCTAGGACAGTTTCTTAGGACATCTTCTATACTTTTGAATTATCCCATACTGTCCCGTCCAACTTTAAAAAAAACTGCATGATTAATTAAACTCTAGCATTCGTTTTACAGGTTAAGTTAATTGCTGTAACAATCAACGAATAAAAAATAACAATAGTTTATTTAGATACGCTTAACGAACTCATATAAAGTGTAGCAGTCTTGAAAGGAGAAGAGAAATGTTCTTTTCAGTAGTATACAACGTGTTACACGAGCCACTGAAAACATTGAACGGGGTGATTTGGTAGGTTATACTGAACAACTTTTACTATGGAGCTAATCCAGATTTCTCAAAAAAAATGTAGTGATCGGTCAAAATGTATGAAAAAGACATTTTTTTTTAGATTTCGTGGATGGCCTGTATATACCTACCGATAACCTACTGTATTACCTTTATATTAGGCCATTTACCTATAAAATTGGCGTTTTGTATGGAGAATCTTGAGGAAAGTAAATTTTTCATGCAAGGAATTTTGTGTATAAGTTTTTGATGCCAAATCAAAATAAACCAAATACCAGTAGGTAATATTAGACATTCATAAAGGCGCATTTAGATCAAACCAGCATTCGCTCATTCTATCCCCCACTCTACGAAATTCGTTCGTTACACAAAACGTGATTCGTCGAAATTCCTTGATTACCTACGTAGAGTGGGAGATAGAATGAGCGAATGCTCGTTTGGTCTAAATGCACCTTCAGGAGTGATTTGTACATCTCTATTTCATAAAACAAGGTACTATCATACATTTATAACTTTTCGAAACATATGAAGCGGCATCATATAGCAAGAGTTGTTTTCAAAGCTTATTGTTGAATATTTCTTTCGAAAAAAAAGATTAGGGTGAAAAACCGTCGTTATACAGGGTGTTCCACGAGCCACTGAAAACCTTGAACGGGGTGTTTGGTAGGTTATACTGAATAACTTTTACTATGGAGCTAACCAAGAAATCTCAAAAAAAAATGCCTTTTTCATATAAAATGTCGTGATCAATCGGTCAAAATGTATGAAAAATCCAAATTTTTTATTTTAGATTTCGTGATTGGCCCCATATTAAAAGTTGTTCAGTATAGCCTACTAAATCACCCCGTTCAAGGTTTTCAGTGGCTCAGCAGTGATAAATATAGGGGAGACCTAGGAGAGTTGACACAAAGGTAAGTTGACACAACGACAAAATCTCAGGAACTATAGGCATTAGAAATCTGGCAATAGCGCAGTTCTATCCCTTTTCTCCCTCCTACCTACTCTTCAGTACACGCCATGCCCGCCGGCCGAACGGTTGTGGAGTTATAGCGTTTGTGTTCAAAATTGTGCGAAAAGTAAGTTTTTACCCATTTTTTCAATGCCGTTTATTTACGTGTTATGTTAAAAATTATGCCCTTTATATACATCATTTGTAACGTCTATTTAAGTACATGTTTATATTCAAACATGTTATTTTCAAACGAGAATCGCTTGTAAGTAATAATCGCTAAGATAAAAAAAAGCCGTTAATTTTGAAGGGAAGGTAGGTTGAAACAGCTTGTTTCAACTAACCTCTTTTGTTGCAACTCTCCTCGATGTTAATTTATAGACTAAATATTTACTTGGTATTTTAGAGTGCCTAAAGCAAAAGAAGCAAACAGGACACTAAGACATGTCAAGAAACCATTATTAGATTAATCAAAGCAAACAAAGACAATTGAGAAAAATAAATCTATCAAGCATAATAAAACGACTGGTAAAAACATAAACAGGAATGCAATAGTAAGAATGAAAATGACAACGATTGTTTATGTCTGTGTTGCTTAGAGCCATATAAAAACAATAGACCCAAAAAAATATAATAAATAGGTTTTGGATTGCAAGAGCTGGGCACATGCAAAATGCACATAATAGTGAACTGTCCAGTACCTACATATATTACATCAAACTGTTAATTCTTCTTAAAATCATTTTTTTTTGTTACGTCGTATTTGGTTATACCTAGTTAGATATTAATGTTCTGTATTTTTTTTTTGGCAAAACTATCAATTACCCATAAGAAGTTAAGTTGGATTATTTTAGTTAGATTTTTTTTCTTTCCTGAAAAGAGAAGACTTACAATTTTAATGTTTAATTAATCTCATTTAGTGTCTTAATGTTGACGTGATTATGGATAGCTTTAGTGTGCAAAAAACTCAATCTTATTTAAGTATGTAGGACCTGAATTATTATAATATAGGTAACCAAATGTGTACTCACAGTCGTATAATGAAGGTGCCTTATTATTCTTATAAGAAAAAACATTTTTGTTAGTATATTTCTAATATTTGACCTCAAATTTGTTTAAGTAAAGTGTTTTAGTAAAATAAATACGATTGTTGCCAAAACTATCGTTATATTTATCTTAAAACTTTAATTTCTATTTATGTGTCAACTTACCCAGGTACCCGTTTCAACTTACCTCGGTATTAGGAGGGTTGAAACACCCCGACTTGTTCTAGAATAACGATGTATTTGCCACCTTCTAATGACTTATTACTTTTCAAATTGACATTTCTAATTAGATTATGAAATTCTCTTTCTAAAAATGATGGTTACGTCCTTATAGCTTGTATAACAAAGAAGTTATGCGTGGATATGTAAAATTTGTGTCAACTCTCCTAGGTCTCCCCTAATATATTTAATAAAATAAAATATATACAATTGTCGCCACCCCAAATCTTACCATGCTCGTGTAAAGGTGCGTCCAAACCAAAAGAGCATTCGCTATTCTATCCCCCGTTCTACGAAATCAACCAATCACGTTTTGTGTAACGATCGAATTTCGTAGAGTGAGGGGTTAGAATAGCGAATGCTCTTTTGGTTTGAACGCACCTTAAGAGTTCACTAAGGGATTCTTACGACACATGCAGTAAGATCTACCCTCATTGAAAGATAGTAGTTTGTATATAATACATAACATACTTCACTGGCATGTGTATAGCGTGAATTTATAGTTATGAAATTATTTATTTATAAATACTGATTACATTTTATTGCCATGACCATGAACTACGACTTGAGATAGTGAGTCAATATTTATCTATTTTTGTGTAAGTACCACAAAATAAGCATTGCATACATGACTTTGGAAATAGAATAAGTACCTAATAAAGAGTGTTTGACCATCTCCTAAAGGTACATTTAGACCAAACGAGCGCTCATTCTATCCCCCACTCTACGAAATTTGTTCGTTAAGGTGCATTCAGACCAAACGAGCATTCGCTATTCTATCCCCCACTCTACGAAATCAACGAATTCCGACGAATCAGGTTTGTGTAAGTAAAGGTGCATTCAGACCAAACGAGCATTCGCTATTCTATCCCCCACTGTACGAAATCAACGAATTCCGACGAATCAGGTTTTGTGTAAAGGTGCATTCAGACCAAACGAGCATTCGCTATTCTATCCCCCACTGTACGAAATCAACTAATTCCGACGAATCAGGTTTTGTGTAAAGGTGCATTCAGACCAAACGAGCATTCGCTATTCTATCCCCCACTGTACGAAATCAACGAATTCCGACGAATCAGGTTTTGTGTAAAGGTGCATTCAGACCAAACGAGCATTCGCTATTCTATCCCCTACTCTACGAAATCAACAAATCACGTTTTGTGTAACGATCGAATTTCTTAGAGTAGGGGGTTAAAATAGCGAATGCTCGTTTGGTCTGAATGCACCTTAACGAACAAATTACGTACAGTGGGGGATAGAATGAGCATTCGCTCGTTTGGTCTAAATCCATTTTTAACAGGACCTTCAATCATCGTACTAGCCTCCGTAGCCTTACGGAGCCTGTGACCCTGCCTACAAATATTTGTGATAAATAAATACAGCTTCGCCGGGATTCGAACCCGGAACCTCCAGCTTCGTAGGCAGGGTCACTGCCAACTAGGCTACGGAGGCCGACAAACTACAGATAACAGACAGAGTGTTAAAGAAACACGAGCAAGAAGTACAAGTATATTATTGTTCTGGAAATATTATTTGACCGGCTCTTATCTTACTTACGACCTTTTGTTTTGCATCATTATCATTAACAATAGAAAAATGCCAGACTGCTGGTTGTCTAGTAAGTATTAACCTTTTCAACGCCAAGAACCACTAAAGTGGCCGTGTGTTGTCCTGCCTACCACGCCAGCAGCCGCTAAAGTGGTCATCGAGTATGCTGTCAAAGTAACTGTCTTGCTGATAGATAAGGTTTATTTTCGTGGTTCATTGGTAGAGATATTGGCGTGTATGTCACAATTTGATGACGAATTCGAAGGCGTTGAAAAGGTTAACGCAAAACAAAATATCGTAAGTAAGATAACAGTCGATCGAATAATATTTCCCGAACTATAACAGTTACAGCCTTGATTGACAGATGGCGCTAGCGCTGCACAGCGGCGGGTTGGCTCCGTGGCGCCTTCTGAACGACAACAACAAGGTGCCTAGTTTCGGTCTCGGCACGTGGCTTGGATTTTCAAATAAAGTGAGTTTTTCAGTTTTATAGAGTTCAGTTCGGTAAAACCAGCGAATTAGTCTAATAGATCCCAACTAGATCAAGTAATAAGAATCCTGGCCTCATCATCATCATCATCATCTCAGCCATAAGACGTCCACTGCTGAACATAGGCCTCCCCTCTGGACCTCCACATGTACCGGTTAGATGCGACCTGCATCCAGCGTGTCCCGGCGACCTTCGCAAGATCCTGGCCTACTACCGCGAAAATCGAAATTCATAAATTTCGAGGATTTTTCTCCGTCTCTCTAACGAAGGTGTCATTAGAGTGAGAGAAACAAACTCTCGAAATTTGCGGATTTCGAAGTTTGCGGTGGGGCCGCTGTTAGTATTTTAGCATTTTACGAATGATAATTTCAATTCAAACGAAGTGAATGTATTACTTTTCTATTTTGTACCTCAATGTAGGAGCAATTTTGCGATTTTTGATTTGATTGAACATTTCAATATCGGCACCGTGTGACCTATAATGAAAATTAGTTTTGTATGTGGTTACAAAATAGAGATTCCTTAATTTTATCCTCTTACCTATGCCTACAATCTACATGTGTCTTACTCAAACGAAAAAATCTAATTTGACCTGGCAAATATTGACATAATGTAGGCACAAGTTTGCTATGTATCTCTTCTTATGAAAATGCCCAATAACAAGATGCCTCTTACGTTAGTCCTCTTTTCTGAGAAATTAGTCATCACCCCATATCTTCCCGTGGGTATTCTTGTTCGACAATCCGCTTACCCAGCATGGCGATTATGGGAATTACCTCCTAATGCGTCCATACGCGTAGGTAATAGGAGAGGTCTATGTCCAGAATCATCATCATAAATTTAAGAGCTGCGCTCTTCTCAGTGAAACAGTTTCCATGAATCGCTGTCTAAAGTTTTTTCTTCAAGATCCTTATACGACACGACTTTCACTTTCTCTTTCAGTTGGTCTATGTATGCTATTCTTAGCCTGCCACTCTTCCTTCTGCCTTTTACTTTTTCCTCTATGATGGTCTTGATGAAATCGTCGTGTCGAAACAGGCCTACTACCGCGAAAATCGAAATTCGTAAATTTTGAGGATTTTTCTCTGTCACTCATAAGAAGGCATCATTAGAGTGAGAGAGACAAATCCTCTAAATTTACGAATTTCGATTTTCGCGGTAGGGCCGCTGGTGTCCCGTCCGATGTTCCCTCTTCTCAATAGTATTCAATAAGGATCTACGTTCTTGAACTAAGTTTAAAACCTTTTCATTTGTTTTTTTCTCGATCCAGCTCTGGATCTATGTCCAGCAGTGGACTGAAAAAAGCTAATGATGTGATGTGTTCAGGGAGGACGTGTGGAACCGGAAGGCCATGAAGTGGAGGCAGCGGTGGAGTGGGCGATTGATGCTGGGTACAGGCATATTGATACTGCACACATTTACGATACGGAGACTCAGGTATGCAACTTTTGTGTAACAATTTTCTTACCCCCTCAACTTTGGAGACGACCCGAAAGGAGGTCTGTCAACAATGTAATTGGAAATTCGAATTTTTCCCAAGGTTTATTTTACAGCATGTAGTACATTTTTGACAGACCACATACGAGGGGATATCGATCACGTTGAAGGTGTAAATGTAATGCAGGTGAAACTGTTAACGAGGGTTAGTAACAATAAGTACATTTAGACAACTCTTGCTCATAATCTCGTATAGGTACTTCTGGCCACAAAAGTTATCGTAAAAATATGAGTGATTTTGGCATTTGGGTTGATTGTAAAACAAATATAATAGTTAATGGCTTTAATGAAAACAAATCTTGAGGTTACTCTTTTGTGTTATGAAGTTACTCATTATACTTCGTATGACTCTTTCGTAACACAATGGAAACCGTGACTTTATTATCATTAAGCCCTTAAATACGTACAGTCGACGTCAAAAATTTTGTTACGGTATAGGCGCCAAAAATGTAAATATTTACGCGACTTTATTACCTTGACCATCTATCGCGTTCCTAAACATAATAATAAAGAATAGTTCCTGCTGCACCTTGAGGCGATTTTGCATCACTTTGGTCTAAAGAAATCAAAGCATAAAATTGTATTATGCGGAGACTGGAATTATATTATATTCTAAGAAAAGATAACAGTACTTTCAAAGTAATTAAACTGCTAAAAAATTATAATTACCAAATGCACATTAACGATCCGACACGAGGGGAATCATGCCTTGACCAAATAGCCAGTAACATTAGGAAAATAACACCTGAAGTCCTTCCACTGGCTCTTTCAGACCACGATACGGCTCACTTTGTCACGTTTCCAGTTAAAATGAGAGTAAAGGCCACACCGTTCTACATAAGTAAGAGAGATTACAGTAACGAGAATCTGCTTAAATTTCATAATTGCTTAGCAGCATTGTCTTTCTCTGATGTGCTCAACACTGAAGAAACTAATTTGGCATTTCATGAATTCCACGAAATATTGTGTTTATTTAATGAATTATGCTTCCCATATATTCGTACTAAGGTCAATAAACAACTTAACAACAACAAATGGTTAACAAAGGGATTACGACGAGCATGTATTAACAAAAGAATGTTATATCTAAAGTATAAACAAGAAACATCAAATAAGTCTATGAATAAACTCAATTATACTAGATATACGAAGCTCTTGAGAAAATGCATAAATAAAGCAAAACAACTACATAATACGAGAGCTATCACACAAGCCAAAAATAAATCCAGAGCCACGTGGCAAATTATTAATGGGCCAACTGTCATACAACCTAACACCATACCTAGTATTACTAATGATCAAAGAAGTTATTCTGATACCACCTCTATAGCAACACTTTTTAATGATTTTTTCATAAACTTGGCCAATCAAATTACTGATAATGAGGTACACACCTATACATCAATACCATTTAATCCAAAAACTATTTAAACCATGCGATGAATTAGAAATTTTTAAAATTATTATGTCTCTAAAGAACAGTCTTGTAGTGGGTGCGGATGGGCTAAGTACCAAGGTCATAAAGCTCTGCGCAAAACATATCAGTAAACCTTTGGCACATATAATAAATTTATCCTTTAACCAAGGCATGTTTCCTCAAGAACTCAAGCTATCAATAGTTAAACCTATACATAAGAAAGAGGATAAAGCCCAAATGAATAACTACCGGCCCATTACATTAACGCCTATTCTCTCAAAAGTTATAGAGAAAGCTATGTATAATCGCCTATCGTCTTTTCTTAACGGCATTTTAACCAACAATCAATATGGTTTCCGGAAGGGCAGTTCAACGACATTAGCCTGCTTTAATCTCATAAAACTAGTAACTGAATCAATAAACTACCAAACACCAGTAGCTGCTATTTTTCTGGACTTAAGTAAGGCATTCGATTTTGTGCACCATTCGAATCTTTTAAATAAGATTGAGAGATATGGTATAAGAGGGAATGCCTTCAGATGGATTAAAAGCTACCTTACAGATCGCAAGCAATGTACAGAAATACAAACTATTGAAAATGATGAACTGATTACTACGAGATCACAGTATCGGCACAATAAATGTGGTGTACCTCAAGGGAGTATTCTAGGGCCCCTCTTCTTTATTTTGTACATAAATGACATGCCACTGCATATTAAACAACATTGCATAATGTTTGCTGATGATACGACTCTGATAATTAAATCTAATGACATAAATAATTTTAACAACGACATTGATAACACTCTAGCAGATATAATTGACTGGTTAAACATAAATAAATTAAGAATTAATGTGCAAAAGACTAATATTATGCAATTTAGGACATTCAAAAGTGCTGATATTGATCTAAATGTAAATTACAATACATACCAATTGGAAGAAGTAGAAACAACAAAATTTCTTGGAATAATTATTGACAAATTCTGTAGCTGGAAAGCCCATATTGCCTACTTGTGTGAAAGGCTAGACAAGTTTGTTTTTGCGCTAAGAAAATTAAGCAGAACCTCATCTAGAGATTTAGCACTAACTGCTTACCATGGTTACGTGTCATCTCTTCTTAGCTACGGTCTGATTATTTGGGGCAACTCCGTGGATGTGGACGATGCATTTTTAGTACAGAAAAAATGTGTACGAGCAGTGTGTAACACACACTACTTAGAACCATGTAGACCCTTATTTAAAGAAATAAAAGTACTACCACTTCCATGCATGTACATCAAACAAATGTGCATTTTTGTAAAAGAACATCCAGAATATTTTGAAAAACAAAGTACTTTTTATCCTAGATCTACTAGAAATAAAGATAGGCTATTCTTGCCATATTCTAGAGTAAAGCTTCACAAAAATAATTCGTTCTGTATGGCTATACAAATTTATAACCAGCTACCTAAATGTATCTTAGAGTGTCCTACAGATCGTTTTAAGAAATCTCTTACGAGTTGGCTATTAGACAAGTGTTTTTACTCAGTAAAGGAATATTTATGTTACCAAGATCCGACTTAATTGTAAAACCTGATATTGAGTATTTATATATGTTTTTTTTTTTCCCTTAATTGTATACGGATTGGATAATGGAGTGTTGTATATTCACGAGTAAGCAAGTCGACGTCATCTTTCTGAAATGTTAATTAGATAATGTAGGTATATATTTCTATTTTATTGTACATACTTGTAAATAATTATTGCATGCCTTGCTTGGTAGAACATAAGACACGCTCTTTAAATGTTACCATCTATTGTAATTTGAATTTGACTATGTTCTTGCAATAAATAATTGAATTTGAATTTGAATTTGAATTTGACATTAAGGTTGTGTAAATATATTTTTGGCACCAAAAGTGTTACGGTATCTTTGACGTGAACTGTACAATATTTTTTAAAACGACTCATTTATATTTTTAATGTAAATGATCTCTTTTACTCTACGTTTATGGAACAACTAAAATAGGTACATAAAACAATAATACAAAAGTGCCTACTATAAAAATTAAATAGTACATTACGACACAAGTGCGAAAAACAGGAAATTCGAAACGAGAGGCAATGTTAAAAACACGACCGAAGGGAATGTTTTAAATCGACACGAGTTACGAATTTCCTTTTTGCACGTGTCTCGTACGACGTTTTTTAGTACCTACAGAGTACAGATGGCCCTCCGAAGTTTTGCATCTGACGTAAAATGAGCCACTTCTCGTACTAGAGCCTAAAAAAGGCACCATCTGCACTAAAAATATATAAAATCAGGTCTCCTTATGAAATTGTACGTATCGTAGAGGCCCCACAGCCGCAATAATCGACATTTGCAGTCATAATGTCATAGCAAAGTTGACAGCAGGATGTTGGAAATTGGGTCTCAACATATTACTATTGGGGTGTTTACGATACCCTACTATAAATATTATGATTACAGGTCGGACGAGCGATTAAAAAGAAGATTGATGACGGAACCGTGAAGCGAGAAGACTTGTTCGTCACTACCAAGGTGAGGTTTTGTATGCTGATACTCTTTACCGGAAGATCCGTGACTTGCCTACGAAATGCATAATTTATGTACGTTTGCATAAATTTTAAGTCGTACAACTTCGTAGAACAGCTCCGTAGCTATAGTAAGTACCTATTAAGTCAATATTAATATCCTGCCTACGAAGCAAATACCGGTGATGGCATTTCGGCAGATTCGGCACTGTTGCTAACGCCATCTACACGGAGTAACTACCTAATAGAAGTAGTGGCTTAATACTATTTTTTATATTCCTTATACCTATTTATTTGTACCAAACATCTTATAGAAATCAACGGACACAGATGCCCGTTTACGATTTTTGGTGAAATAAGTCCACAGGTTGTATAACAGTTTCCGATACGAGACGTCAAAACAAATTTGTTTTGATTTGTATAATTTGTTATGCAACCCAATCATGAAAAGTATAAAATATAGTTTTATAATAAGTTCTGTGAGATAAAAAATATTGCTTAACCTTTCGGTATGAGGGAGCCAGAGGGCCTACCGCAAACAAGTTTAACGTGTTGCATATTTACGGCAGAATTTCCAATCGTGAGAGAGAGGTTGTTTCGAGTTTCGATCGTGGCCCCTGGTTAGTTCCCAGTTTTGTATGTATACTTACATTTTTCATGGTGAAAGTAAAAAAAGGTATACAAATATGACTGACTTTCCGTAGGATTTGACGTCTTTAACACATATCGTGAATACAAACACATACGTGAGTCAGATATATTTTTAAATTAGTATTATAGTTACGGTTAAGATAAATATCAATAATTTTATCAAAAAAATTATATAAACTTTAGGTTTAAGGTTTTAAGTTGGTGATAAAACCAAGATTGTGTTCTGAAAGTGCGTGATTATGAAGTAATTCAAGGTAGCATAGCAGGTGTCTTTACCTTTTTTCTACTTTCAACTGAAAAATGGCATAAAGACGTATCTTTCAATAGGAAAAAAAATTGTTCGGTGGTAAAATTATTGTTATTTTACGTATAAGTAAGTATTATGTATTATGTAAATCTTCTACAGCACTATTGTATTTTAATCCTTATACGTGTGATTACGTTTCAGCTGTGGAACGACGCGCATGCGCGGGACGCGGTGGAGCCGGCGTTGCGTCGCTCTCTGCAGAAGCTGGGGCTTGAATACGTGGACCTGTATCTTATCCATTGGCCTGTTGGGACTTATGTGAGTACCAGTTAGCGTGGTCATCATTTGCCAGATTCATTAATTGAATTTAAGCTTTCATGAGATATAATAACTGTAAATATAATTCACATGGGTTCACAGGTTCTATGGGCACATTGCGCGTAGAACCGATGGCCGTTGGGGCGGGAAGGTTCTTGAGTGGTGGCCACGTACCGGAAGGCGTAGCGTGGGTAGGCCCCCACAAGGTGGACTGGTGACTGAGGTCGCAGGAGTCCGCTGGATGCGTGTGGCGCAGGACCGGTCATTGTGGCAATCTTTGGGGGCGGCCTATGTTCAGCAGTGGACGTCTTTCGGCTGATATGATGATGATGATGATGATGAAATATAATCCAACGGATAAACTCGCGTGTATGCACTGCGCACGACAAATGCGTGTTGTACTCGCGAGTCGCGAGCCATGAACGTGGGCTTAGTGCTTGATAATGGAGACGTAGGCTCTATGAAACATGTTGCGCTTAGTGACTAAATACACGTGAGCTTAACCGTTTCACATCACATCATCAGCCTTGGCGATCGCAGTAATGTGTCCACTATGATGACGCTGCTGCCCATCATCAATCGTTATAAAAAAAATGGTCGGTGACACTTCAATCCCTTAGTCGACTCTTACGACTCCCGTAGGAGGAGTTGGGGTGGTGACAAATGTATTCTTACTGCCGTCACCACGCGGCTTAACCGTTTAATTATGTTCATTACCTAGCAGATTTCTATTAGGTAAACTTCACGATACATTTTATGTCGGGACTTACATAAATGTGAGCCAGAGTTCATTACCTAGGAGATAATTATGAAAATTATAAAATTTTTAGCGAACGAATTATCCTAAATCATTAAAATAATCCTAGATTATGGATATTTTTGGGTGGATGGATGGATACCGGGCAGTGAGAGCCACGATGGACCGGGGCCGATGGAGACAGATTATCAAGCAAAAACCATCTAGTGATCAAGATCCTCAATGAGGGACCGACTTAAGAAAGAGAGTATTTTTAGAACAGTTTGTTTAACAGTATTCGCAACAATGCTATCCAATACCTGTTCAAAATCATAGTGGGAATTGTCGTAGGATATAAGCTATAAATATTGTTGTTTCGTATCATGATATTGGTTTACGTCTGTTTTATTCCCTAATAAAGACAATAATAACATCAATTGATGACGATTTTATCGTATAACAAACGGCAAGACAGTCTTGTCAGAATGCTGTTTCGTCAAATTGTCACGTATTAAATTCAAGATAAAATCTCTCATGGCATAAACACATATTTCCTGATAAAATCACGTTTTCATGTAGGTGTGGATTTCTCAAGTGTATTCATCCATCACGTCTTCAATATCGATAAAATTTAGTAGAGTGGTAGAGTAAAATTGCTGAGCAAGATTCACTCCACCTTATTTGCGAAAATGAACGCATTAGAATCTGGTAACACTTTTGAAAAGTTGTTTGTTATTATGAGCACAGCTAATCACCAATCATTGAAAACACCCTTAATAATCTGAACTTCAACATCTTAAAGATATCCGTCAGATAAAAGTATTATTATCCTTTTCCCTAGGCTTATAAAATAAAAGAACAGCTAGAGCCTGGCCAGCATAACTTTGCACAAGAAAAATGCGGTAAATGAAAAGAAAACGTAGTCTAGCAACAAATTCTCTACCAAATCAAATTACAGTTCAAGAAACAATGGCAGGTTCATTATTAGGCAAAATTGTTGCCATCTTAAGAACATAAAAAAAATGCTTGTTCATAGTTTGGCTGGAGCCCGTTTCTCGAACGCTTGTAACTTGTACGTAGGATGCCCTGAAAATTTCGGGAATTTAATACTTAGGAACGTATATTTGACATGTGTTATACCTCTTTCTTACAAGCATAGTCTCATTATTCGAAAACACTGGCCACTTAGAAAAAAAAAAACAATGTCCGATTTTCAATTGTTTTTTAAAGTCGTTGAGTCGCTGGTGAAAATGGAGCTGTCCCGCGAAAGTTTTAGAGCAATGATTTATTATGACTTTAAAAGTGGATTAACACAACAACAATGTGGAGACCGATTAACTATTGCTTTTAGTAGTGAAGCACCTTCAAAGACGACCATATACAGGTGGTATTCGGAATTCCAACGTGGCCGTGTGTCTCTTGCGGATGACGTACGTGAGGGTCGACCGAAAACGGCCGTTACCGATCAAAACATCGATGTTGTTCGCCAACTGATAAAGGAAGATAGGCATGTTACATATCGGGAGATTCAGGAGACTTTAGGCATTGGAATGAGTCAGGTACAAGTTATTTTACAACAAGAGTTGGGCGTGCGGAAGTTATTTTTCCGGTGGATTCCTCACTTGTTATCTGACGACCAGAAAACTGTACGTGTCAATTGGTGCCGCAAAACTTTAAAAAGATTTAATGGAGGAAGCACAAATGCCGTTTTTAGTATTGTGTCAGGTGACGAATCATGGATTTACGCATATGAGCCTGAATCGAAAAACCAATCTCGAGTTTGGGTTTACGAAGACGAACCGAAGCCGATAAAAGTTGTTCGTTCTCGCAGCACGATCAAAAAAATGGTAGCCACGTTTGTCTCCAAATCGGGTCACGTGGCGACTATCGCTCTTGAAGATCGAAGAACTGTCAATGCCGATTGGTATATAGGCGTTTGTTTACCGATTGTTTTTGCTGAACTGCGAAAAACTAACCCTAACCGCCGTATTATACTACACCATGATAATGCCAGCCCTCACACCGCTCAGAAAACAGACGACTATCTGAAGGGCGAAAACGTCGAATTACTGGACCATCCTCCGTACAGCCCCGACCTAAGTCCCAACGATTTTTTTACTTTCCCGAAAATAAAGAATCGGTTGTAGTCGGGGGAAGAAAAGTTTTTGGTCACATTAAATCCTACAGTTTCGGAAGCTTTTTCTAATGAATATTTAGGGTTTACAGATTCACACCATGCAATAATCCCCAGTGCCGCGCGAGAGCTTCTCATCCAGTCGAGGACTTGAAGGTCAATAATTGGAACAGCACGTTCAATAATTTCTACCCTCGAGATTATGCATTCATTCTATTGTTTCAGATGATTTATAATTAAGGAAAAAAAAATCCCCATGTTTTTCGTAAAGCTTATACAAAAAAAACTATACCTTAATTTTTTTTTTCTTATTTGATAAAAAATATAACTTACAAAATCTTGCGCAATTCGAAAATTTGGTCATTGGACCAAGATAAAGATATAAACGTCTTAGTAACTTTTCTCCGCGGTGACACTGTTGCATCTATTTTTTTTTCACTGTTATTATTTTATTTTGCTTATAAGACGTTTCAATGAAAACGTACAGCCACGATGATCTATTTATTAGATAATATGTTTATTAACACGCAAAATATAAATAAAATATTTGAAATATATTAAGTGCTTTACGAGCAATCGACATTAACAGCTATAATCTTAAAACGAATATTTTTTAAATCCCGCCTTCCCGCGCATGTGCCTACGTTACGTGTGCGGCGATGCCGTGCGCTGTGTGTGAAAGAGAGAGGTATAGTTATATATACAGGGTGTGGCCAATAATAGGAGCTTTAAATTTAAGCGATGAATCTTTGGACTATACGCAATTACCTAGACCTTATCATAATGCTTCAAAGTTCACCAACTCTGAGATATAGCACTTCAAAGTTGCAATACATAATCAATGTATTTAACCATCGTTAAATTGTCGTTAACGATCGTTAGATGTCTTGGTACAAGGTGGTTTCTTGGTACCAAGACGAAGTTTCATAATCTACTCAATCGAAACTAGTTCTTAAGCCCAGGTATAAAGAACAACTAATCGCGTGAGAACACGTTTATTTTGACAAGTTTGTTTTAAAATTCTCCAAAAAGATGCCCTAGCAACAAAGAGGTTTTTACTTTATCATCGGAAGTTTACAATGACACCTCGAAAAAGACAGCGATCCTAGCACATCTTGGGTTTGATTGCCGCTCGCGAAATTGTCGCGGCTACTCGTCTCGTTTTGATTGTATTGATTAAAAAAGCCGCGAGAAGGCCGTGAGTGACTATCCAACACAAGATGTGCTAGACCCACCAACGACTGTTTTGTACTATAGAGGGGTGCCTGTCGTGTCGCATAACGTCGATTGTCCTAAAATTTTTTGGACGAGAATGTTTGGCATAATGTTACATGGCATACTACTTGTTTAGCTTACTTAATTTTGCGCATACACGTTTAAAATACCTACACCATATTTATCCTAATATTCATTACTCGAACGTCAAATGACCTAAAGCATAATAATCCTAACGTTCATTGTAATAAATATTGTTTTCCCTACTACTCGAACTGTCAATTTTCACTGCGCCTACTTTTATCATGTACACGAAATTCCATTCAAAAAGGCATTTTAATAACAACATGCAAAACATTTGAACAACAGGGTGAATGGTTAAAAAAATATTCAAGTAATAAACTAGGGTAAAACCGACGTGGATTGGTTAGATTACGAAGCTAGGGCGGAGTGAATGGCGTAGTCTTTAAATATTTAAGTATTTTTAATCAATTGTTTCATCATCATCATCATCATCATCATCATATCAGCCGAAAGACGTCCACTGCTGAACATATCAATTGTTTACACATCCTCATACTTACAAAACCAAAAAAAGGGGGGACGGGGGGCGAAGCCCCCACCAGGGGGGCTCGGGGGGCGAAGCCCCCCGCATTAAAAAAGAAATAATCTGAACCTTCCCCTACCTTAACCTGGATAGGTTCGTTAGGTATCTTTTATCCCTTAGAGCGGAAATAGAAGCCCCGCGCAGCGGGGCTTCGTCGACCGGTTCCCAGGTCAAAATTGCTCACTTAAATTCTTTGGACAACAGGGCTAATTATTCAGTAATAATTAAGTATAAGGAATCAAAATTTGTTTTTTTAAATTAGTTAAAGGTAGGTAGGTAATCACTTTTAGTACATTAAATAGTAGGAACATCACCATTATGCACAATAATTTTTCGATACATATACATTAGACATGAAAATCATTAGGACAAACAATATTTAGGAACAACCAAGTTAGGATTAACGATTTCGTCATAACAAAAATATGCGCAACAATGGGGTGCCTGTCGTGTCGCATAACGTCGATTGTCCTAAAATTTTTTGGCCGAGAATGTATGGCATAATGTTACATGGCATACTACTTGTTTAGCCTACTCAATTTTGCGCATACACGTTTAAAATACCTACACCATATTTATTCTAATATTGATTACTCGAATGTCGAATGACCTAAAGCATAATAATCCTAATGTTCATTGTAATAAATATTGTTTTCCCTACTACTCGAACTGTCAATTTTCACTGCGCCTACTTTTATCATGTCCGAAATTTCATTCAAAAAGGCATTTTAATAACAACATGCAAAACATTTCAACAACAGGGTGAATGGTTAAAAAAAATGTTCAAGTAATAAACCAGGGTAACACCGACGTGGATTGGTTAGGTTTCGAAACTAGGGCGGAGTGAATGGCGTAGTCTTTAAATACTTAAGTATTTTTAATCAATTGTTTACACATCCTCATATTTACAAAGCCAAAAAAAGGGGGGCTCGGGGGGCGAAGCCCCCCGCATTAAAAAAGAAATAATCTGAACATCCCCTACCTTAACCTGGATAGGTTCGTTAGGTACCTTTTATCCCTTAGAGCGGAAATAGAAGCCCCGGAGCGGGGCTTCGTCGACCGGTTCCCAGGTCAAAATGTAGTAATAGTTAAGTATAAAAGGAATAAAAAAATATTTTTAAAGCTAGTTAAAGGTCACTATTAGTAAATCACTATTAGTACTTTAAATAGTAGGAACATCACCATTATGCACAATAATTTTTCGATACATATACATTAGACACGAAAATCATTAGGACAAACAATATTTAGGAACAACCAAGTTAGGATTAACAATTTCGGCATAGCAAAAATATGCGCAACAATGTTTATGCCATTCATTTTTCGGCGTAAAGTTGTTATGCGACAAATTTTTCGAAATAAAAACATTATGCCACCCGATATAGACCCGCAACAATGTTTATGCCATACATTTTTCGGCGTAAAGTTGTTATGCGACAAATTTTTCGAAATAAAACACTATGCCACCCGATATAGACCCACTGTAGAGGTTTTGATTTTTATTTGAACTCCAACAAATATGTTATACCTACTAGATTGTGCACCAAAAAACATAATTTAGCAAAAACGAGACTTATTTCAACACTAGGTCCTAGAGTAGATATTTCTTTATAAGCTAGGAACGGTCCTGGCGAGAAGTTTACTGCTGCTAGGGTGTCCTTGTCTAACGTCTTGTCGGATACCTAAAACAATCTTTTAGACTAGAAGAAATGGTAGAAAACTTTTAATCATTACAATCGAAAAGAGGTGGGTATCTGCCAGTTGCTGTCTAACACAAGATTTGCTAAGCCGCACATGGCATATTTATAGCAGTCCCTTTGCTTTACCTAAGACAGGACAGTTATAAGGTAACCATAAAAACATCAGTTTCCGGTAAAACCGTGATCGGTCATTGGTTAATCAAGCTTTGTTATGAAGTAGCCATAGCGACGTCAGCATCCGTGTAACTCGCGGGATCGGTCATTGGCCACCCGAGTTTTGTTAAAATGTAACCATAGCAACGTCCGCATCGTTGTTGAACATAGTTCGGCAAAAGTCGTTGATAACGAATCAAGCTTTGTTGTAATGTAACCACAGCAACATCAGCATCCGTGGAATTCGCGGACTCGGCCATTGGCTAACTGAGTTTTGTTATTATTTAACCATAGTAACGTCTACGTCATTGGTGAACAGATTTCGGCAAAAGTCGTTAATAACGAATCGATCCCGATCAGTACTGTGTACCGACTAATTTACGAACTGTAACAAGTGACTCAACAATTCCCGATCAGTACTGTGTACCGACTAATTTACGAACTGTAACAAGTGACTCAACAATAACGAATCGATCCCGATCAGTACTGTGTACCGACTGATTTACGAACTGTAACAAGTGACTCAACAATCCCGGTTCGCGACTGTACCTTCTGTTTGACAATGACAACATCACTCGGCCTGTCCTTTTCTTTTTTCGTCCATTTTTAATCAATATAGTCCAATAGGGACGGGTAGCCACGAGAAAGCCGAGTGTTTCAGTCACACACAAGATATGCTAAGCCCCCGGATACTTACACAATCGTTTTATAAGCCATTTGTCCCGTGTTTTGTTTGGCCATGGTCATTTCAATAGAAAGGGACACAATTCTGACAGGAGTCATCTCACGAAGACCGTTTTTGTTTTACTCTTTAGTGCACAATTTAGTAGTGGTATCTTTGCATTCGAAGCCATAGACCATGCAGTTGTAAATGCGAACTTTTTTTATGTGAAGTCACTTTCTCTACTATTACAACATAATGACAATTTACGTCAAGTTGTTATATCAAAACATTACCAAAAATAATAAAATAAATTATAAAATTGCGAATTGCGATGCACACGAAGCACATAATTAATAAGAAAAGTAAGCCAATCATTGTGTAAACGACTTGTCAACGAATATTATCTGAGTTGATAATAGAACCAAGCACTATTGTTGTCATCTCACAGCAACGTATACCAAATGCAGTTCTGACTGTGACCTGTGGGTTTTCACTTCCAACCAGATTAACAGTAAAATCCTTAATTAGTTTCGACAAGATCCTGTTCTCAGTACGTGTTATGTCGTGTCAGAGTGGAGTCAAATAAAGAAGCAGATCGTATCGTCGACATCATCGTAGTCGTGCCTATGTCTACAAATTCAATTAATTTAAGTGCAAGTTGAGTGGTTAAGAGTTCACTCGGTGAGATATGTGATTAGTGCACTATTTTTGTTGTAACCGTTTACTTAATAAATTGTTTTGAAGTCACTTTATGGCGTTTTACTAATTTAGTTATTTCGTCAGTTCACACCTGATAATTGAGATTTTGATCTGTTACGTAATGTTGAAAAAGTGACAAAGTAATCAATAAGTAGATAGGTATGTTTAATAAGCAATACTGATTCATTTAGATTCAATAATACGCGAAACCGATAGTACCTAAATGTCAATGTCAAATGTTCGACTGGACACATAATGTCTGCAGTACATTGCTGGGTCGATTAACTTTGTTAGAAAAATATAGAAAATTTATTTTTGTTTTTAATTAATTAAAACCATTTGGAGTTAATTACTGATTAGTTAAAGGGTCTATGTTTTCATTTATTGCTCTTATTACAGGCCACACCCTGTATACATTTTTGAATAATTGTAACACCTCATTTTGCGTCGGGAATTAAATACAGGCCCCTAATAAGTTACAAGTTGTATAGGTGTCTACATTTTTAATCGTCAGTTCAAAAACTGCTTAATACCTATTTATTTTACTACTAATTTTTATTTAAGACGTTTCTACTTCCTTCCTACGAAATTCCTTCTGTAATTTGACGCACCGTCCTGTCTACATAGTACCCCACCTACGTTTATCCGCTGCCCTGCGGCCGGCCGCGCATTTATGACGTCAGCGCCGCTCCGATTTATTTTAACAATAACCATTTCGAAAATTGTAGGAAATGCTTAGAGTATATATAGGGGATTTTTTGGTATTGTGCCACAACTAATTATTGACAAGAGGTAAATTAAAAAAATAAAATGTAGAATTAATGCGCCTGCACGTAAATCAGTTAAAACTGTAAAAAAAATTGTTAGCATTGAGTCACTGACGTAATTTTTTCTTTGGATGAGTATAATAACTTTCGGGTCATTATAGTAAAAAATCACCATTTGTTTAATTTCTGTTTGATTGTTATGTTTTTTAAAAATAATTTTATTTTTTCTGTCTATATCTACGATTATACAGTGGTGACTTTTTAAAATATTGTCTTAAATATTCAGTTAGGCCCCTCGGATAATAAATCCCTACTGTAGGATTTATTGTTTATTTTTATTAAACAATTAAATCTTAATATTGATTTAATGAAAAAACCTCCACACATTTATCAGGGATAATTAGATTCATATATTCACAAAACGATGTTTTATCATATTCCTGAAATAAATATACTGTAGGATTTAATGTAATTTTCTCGAACAAGTTAAAGTTTAGCTCCCGGACTATTGCGTGGTCAGCGTTTTCAGACCGCGGAAGAAGCAGTCGACGCTTATAAAATGGCCATTTTGTCAACCCCCACTTCAGACTTCAATAACTGTTTTAAAAACTGGTTTCAGAGAATGAAAAAGTGTATTAAACACAAAGGAGAATACTTTGAAATACAATAAAAGTACTTTTATTTCATTAAAATGCGTATTTTTTCCGATTCCCGAAACTTTCAGGGCAACCTACGTAATACAAGTGGAAGTATCTTTTTGACACTATTAATTAGATAAGGACTTCCGCTTGTTTTACAAGTTACAAGCCTTCGAGAAATAGGCCCCTGGTCAGACTCTAAGATTTAACATAAACATTTTATTCGGGGGTGATAAATCAGGCCTTTAGTCTCCTCTCCTATTATTTACAGGCAAACAACAGCTACGACAACTCGGACTACCTCGACACTTGGCAAGGCATGATCGCAGCCAAGCAGAAGGGGCTGGCCAAGTCCATCGGCGTCTCCAACTTCAACCAGAACCAGTTGGAGAGGCTGATCGCTGCCAGCAATGTGACGCCAGCCATGCTGCAAGTTGAGGTAAGTATAGGTACCTAAGAAGTGGTGGAAAAGTCAGCGTCAAATACTTTAAACTAGCCAAATTAGTTATCCGCAGCAGAACAAAAGTAACCGAATATAGCTCTCCGAATCGCTAAACTGAAGTGGTAGTGGGTGGGGCACATTGCAAGTAGAACCGATGGACGGCCATGTACCGGAAGGCGCAGCGTGGGTAGGCCCCCACAAGGTGGACTGATGGCCTAGTGAAGGTTGCAGGAGTCTGCTGGATGCGGGTGGCGGGTGGCAATCTTTGGGGGAGGCCTATGTTCAGTAGTGGACGTCTTTCAGCTGATGTGATGAAATTAGTTAGTTTTCATCGAAAATCTACTCGCCGGCAGTGAGAACAGCAGAGAAATATATATCTATCACCTTTACTGACATGGGATCTATACCTTTAGTTTGCGCGGGTAAGGCTATCCAAAAATATTACTGATCTAAAGCTTTTCCTAATATTTTCTTCCAGCTGAACCTCAATCTTCAGCAACCCTCACTCCTCGCCTACTGCAAGAGCCAGGGCATCCAGGTGACTGGCTACACACCCTTCGGGTCCCTGTTCCCGAGCAAGGCAGCTGCCAGTGCGCCGGCGCCGCGCGTCGGGGACCCAGACCTGGTTGCTATGGCAACCAAGTACAATAAGACTGTGCCGCAGCTCGCACTTAGATATCTGGTGAGTTCACAATCTACGCGAGTCGCTTACCTTAGGATATAATAATTATGTTTGTGACCCAAGGCTGGTAACGAAACATACATCTCTTAGATAGCTGGTAAGTCCAATGACTCGTAATATAAATATGATAGTATTTTATGCTGGAATCTTTTCTTGTTAGGTAACCAGGGGGGAGGGGCAATGGGTACTTGGGGCTTAGTATAAATCGGAAATCTCTATCGGCAATTAAAATAACAATGTATTTGACCGATAGAAGAGAACAGCAGCAGGGAGATATTTGTGTCGAAGACACAATTGACGTGATCGTGATTTTTGTTTTGATTAACTATGTAATTTTTTTTGTAATCGACCCTAAAATGGAGGTCTACGGTTCCCTCATGACCTCGATGATTTCCTCAACAGTGGGAGCTCGGCGTGATTCCCATCCCGAAATCCATCACCCGCTCCAGAGTGGAACAGAACATCCAGATCTTCGACTTCCAGCTCACTTCAGAAGAGAGGGAGAAGTTCAAGTCCTACGACAAGGGGTACCGCACCATCGACGTCAAATGGTGGAGTGAATCGCCGTACTATCCGTTTGAGAAGAACTAATTGTGGACCTTAACGATAGATGGCGCTGTATGGAGTTTTGAACTTTTCGATAGATAGGGCGAACGATGTGAACTTTTCGAATAAATATTAAATATCCATGTTCCAGCGCTGTGTTATTGTTTTCACTATGTAAGATAATGCTGTGGTAAAAGTTGGTTAAATAACAGATCTGACAGAATTTGTTAAGGAATGTAAAATAAAAATTAAACACGTATTGAATACAAGGTTGGTTTTTATTGACCGCAAAGTCTATTGGCATTGGAACGTTTCAGTTCATAAAGAAGTTAATTTTGTAAGTGTTTCATTTCTCTTATTTTTGCTTAGATTATAATGAAATAGTGTACCTACATACTACATCATTATATTTTATATTTGTATTCTTAAACTGAAATTAATTATCGACGTAAAGCAAATATTAAAGTTTCTACAAACAATTAAAATTAAAACTAACTTAAAAACAAAAAGACTAAAAATAACATATTATTATTAGGTAAATAAGCCGCCCATCGTCGTTCCCGGTGCAAAAGTGCCCATAACACTCGCAGCGTTTCCGCGCTGAATAGCCATGGACAGCCGTTGCACCAGGAACGACTCTGAGCGAGGATGCTCTCCTTTTTGTCGGAGACCAAGCAAGCCAGCCAAGCAAGCGGGCCAGCAAGGCGGTGGCAACTAACAGGTTACTGATTGTCTCCTGTTCGTTGCCGCCGCGATTTGGGCTCTACTTTTCACTTACGATCAGGTGGAGTGGAGCCACTTTGTTGTGCCAACGTTATTTTTATTGGGTCGGCAACGCGCATGTGCCACCCTGAGGTTGCAGGCGCCCATAGGCTACGGTGACTGCTTTCCATCAGGCGGGCCGTATGCTTGTTTGCCACCGACGTGGTATAAAAAAAAAAAAAAAAAGGTGACGACGTCCGATGTCCCGTATAAGTTTTTTCGCGTCAGCTCCCCAGCAGCCCGCTGTCTCCACCTCTTTTTAAACTGAATACTAAAACTTTTATAAAAAAATAATCACCATAATAAGTTTAATCAAAAAACTACTTTTATAGTTCCCATTTTTGGGTTGTTTGATATTATACGTGTGTAAAGTCTATTGTATTATTTACTATATTTTATTCTACTTTTAAAGACATATATTATGTTATATAGTTTCTAGAACTGTCGTAAATCTTTTCTAAATTACAAAAAAAGTCTTAATTGCTTTACCCTTCAGGCAATATAATTTTGAAATCCTTTATGTTGTGCTCTATTTCTTTCCGTCTCCAAAAATTCCTCAAGATTAAAAAAAAAATATTTTTCTATTTCTCATAATATTATAGGTATTCCTATATATTTATGTATATATTTTATATTTCCTTAACAGTGGGAACTAGATGTAACTCCCATCCCAAAATCCGTGAGCCGCTCCAGAATCCAGCAGAACATACAGATCTTCGACTTTGAGCTGACGACAAAAGAGAAGAACAAGATGCAGAGTTTCGACAGAGGATACCGCTCTTTCGATCTGAAGTCTTGGAGTGACGCTCCTGATTACCCTTTCGAGAAGAATAATTGATGTTGAACTATGACAGTTGAAATGTCCACATTACTTTTCATTGAGCGTGCCCGTGACTGACGTCACGTTGATTTCAAGCTTTTGTCGCTGTCGCCTTAACAAAAGCGTCATTAGTGTGGCAGAATATAATATTTCGGATAAGAACAAATGTACCTAAAGATTCTACTTAATTCTACTTAAAATTTTTACATCACCGCCATCTAGTGTAAGGATACTAATCTGCTTTTCGGGCAGCCGTGTTTACGCTCCATCTATTAGTATGAACTAAATTCACTTGCAACAAACAAGCGTTAGTGTGTAGTTGAAGTTCTTGCCGATAGATGTCGTGCAACTACGGCAATGTAAAAAAATAATATATTGAATTGAAATTGAAAGCCACAAGTGCGAGAAATAAGTAGGTATGGTAGGTACGCTTTTTATCTTGCCTTTGATACCTAATGATCACCATTATTTTTATTATTAATCCATAATTATTATAAACAAATTTTAACCCTTTCTTTACAAGCTTGACGTCTATAGATGTCTTCTCGCCTAACAGCAATAATGTGTATAAATCATAATGCGTCTGCATCGCATGGTCGATAGAAAAATAATTGTATACTGCGACCATAGGGTATATAACATGGAGGTCTAACGCCAGGGCCCTATCCCACTAAACTTTACATATGTAAAATGTGACAAATTTGTAGAATTCTTTACATAAAAACGTACCACAAATATTACAAATATGTAGAAGCGACTAGTCTGTATTCTACAAATATATGCATTACAAATCGCCGTAACACAAAGCATGGGTGGTGTGTCAATGTAGTTTACAATTTACATCATTGTGTAATATGTAAAATTGTATTTATTACAATTTGTAAGTATAGAAAAAAATCCTGTGATATAGAGTTTGTATTTGTTGGCCAACGCACTTCAGTTCCTAGTAGTTTTTCCACTATTACTGTAGAAATTCTTTGAACAGAACGACACATTGTCATTTTGGAAACACCGTGAGCATCACCTGTTACATGGTATTGAGAACCTGACCCAACCAACGTAACACTAAGCAGTTGTTGCCAAAGCAACGGTCCAAAGGTCTAGAGCACAATTTCTCTTTGATTCATGTTAGCCTGTAGTAAATATTCCACCGTAGATTTGATCACTCTAAATCGTTGATTAAACGTGAAATCAGTCACATAAAAAGTCAAATTTACTCGTTCTTTATACGTTCTTTGGCGTCTGACAACTACATTTTCTTCGCTACTACTCTGTCACTCGTAGTCGACATGGTGTTGCAGTAGAATGGAACTCTTGTAATGAGATTGTACTTTTTACACGCGGTGATAGAATTGTAAATTTGTAGCTACAATTCTACAAAATTGTACACATTTTATTACAATTCTTCGTAACACAAAACTTTTACGTACAATTGTAGACTACAAATATGTAAAATTTCCCGGAAAACCACATGTAATATGTAAAGTTTTGTGATACACCGAATTGTAGATTTATCACTACAATTACAAATTTGTAGAAATTTTCCGATACAAATTTGTAATATGTAATTTTTGTGATACGCTCGCTTGTATTATCTACATATATGTAATACGTAAATTGTAATTTACAATTGTAACGTTAGTGGGATAGGGCCCAGCTCAAAGTGCCCCCAAAAACAATTGTTCAATTGTGCCAAGATGGGCGGGACATAGCGCTTTTCTTCACACCGCGCATATTTCGCAATATCTTTGACAAATGTTTATAATATATAATATAGCTAATCAAAAGTTTGATGGACCATAGTCACAACTATTTTCAAATGGCGGTTTAAGTTTTTATAGGTTGACATTAAATTCATTGCCGTGATGCATTGAACAGGGGGTGACACTTGTCAACTAAATTTCAGGGCCCTTTTTGAAAAGCAATTTAGTATGGCGTGCGGCTTCCATGTTTTATTTGTTCGTAAATTGTATATATTTAGAAGCCTTTAATAAAAACAAATTTAACCTCATAATTTTTGTGTAACTACGTTAAATTTTGTGTAACAGCTTTTGGCACTGAAAAAGGGCAACAAATTATTTTTTTATATGAGCGATCAACGATACGAACCTATTTTAAATTTACCATCTGCCAAAAGCATTTACACAGAATTTTACGTAGTACTATTTACGACACATATCTGCCAAACACCCTGTACATATATATATCTAATAGTAAACTTAATATAAGTACGACCGTACTTATATTCAGACATGATGAATCTACAAGGGTTCCGTTTTTGCCATTTTGTCTACGGAACCCTAAAAAGTTGATTCACTCTTATAATCAGTGTATAAGTTTTATCATTCCTGAAACAAAGCCGAATCCATGAAATGACTGTGGCATTACAGTTTCTAAATAATGGTCACGAAAACGTTAAATACTCATCTCGCGATCCGCGGGCTTATTTATTACGATTCGCATCCAACCCAACTTTTAAGCCTTCCCAGACAGCCCTCTTCGCTTCCCCAACATAACTTCCTCATTCGCGGTTACATTATTTACCACATAACGTAGAATTTATCCAGGTATTCACCAATCGCAAGCGGCCCTGTCCCCGCATTCTAAAACGACGTAAGTACATAGGAAATACGAGGAAGATACGTCATTTGTAATGGATGGTAGCCACAGGTGGGCGAGTTGGCGGCCATTTTGAACGCTATCGATTTACGCGGGTCCCTCGTCCCGGGATTTTCGATAGGCTAAAGGAGCCAAGATACACACAGATTACAGATGAGCATTTCTTAAAATGTTTGTACTTTTGGATCGCGTCTTCGATGAATCAAACGCAAACCCATGTTCGGAGTCTTTCCGGTGGACAATCTAAGAGTTAAGGCCTATAAAGCTTGATTTTCTTATAAAAGTTTTATCTTCATTAAGACGTACTCCTTTTTCATTGCGTTGTATGATAAAAATCATTACTGCCTGTCCACAGCCTGTTAACTATCGACCACAGGAAAGAAAAAGTGCTTGCTCAGCTGAACTGTAGAGCACCTCTTTCTTGTGGCCAATAGTAAGCAGGTAGGAGTGTAGTCGTGATTTTTATCATACAATTTAATAGGAAAGGAGTGCCTTTAAATGACAATAAGGGTTTAATAAGAAAATGAACTCTCATAGCCCTTAACTTTTAAAATGTCCACCGGAAAGACTCATAGAAAAAAAAACATGATTTTGAGTTTGACACATTTTGATAAAATTGGTAGGCTGTAGGGTTAGCACATGTAGTAACGCGACAGTATCTCGCGGCGAGACAGGCTATCCGTCTCTTTCTATTCAATACAGTTAGAAAGAGACGGGTAGCCTATCTCGCCGCGAGATACTGTCGCGTTACTACATGTGCTAACCCGGCAGGTAGAGTCAATGAAGCTGAGCAAGATTCCCAAAAAGTTTGTATGAAACATTACTCTTTTGTTACCAAAAATGTATAGGAATCAGATAAAAAAAAAAGAAAATTCCATACAAACTTTCTGGGACATTTACTTGACCAGTTTTTTATTTAGTTTCATCTGTCTCGATGTTTGTCGTTTAGTCAAGTGCAAAAATATGTAAGAGTAGGTCTCGAAAGAATCTTCATAAAAGTATTTACATTACTTCCTACGTCCTTAATACACAGAATGAATGTGCACTGGTATATAGAGCATCTTAACCATTTCAACGCCAAGAACCACTAAAGTGGCCGTGTGTTATCCTGCCTACCACGCCAGCAGCCAATAAAGTGGTCATCGAGTATGCTGTCAAGGTAACTGTCTTGCTGATAGATAAGGTTTATTTTCTTTGGTCATTAGTAGAAATCAGAGTTGGGCAAAAAGTAATATGATTACTCCTTCTGATTACTTTTGTACGTGTACTTTGTTATATACCTATACTTAATACGGCAGTGAGAATACATTTGTCACCACCCCAACTCCTCCTGCGGGTGTCGTAAGAGTCGACTAAGAGATTGAAGTGTCACTGACCATTATTTGATCAAAGATTGATGATGGACAGCAGCGTCATCATAGTGGGCACATTACTGCGATCGCCAATCCGCTTGCCCAGCGTGACGATTATGGGCATTTACCTCCTAATGCGTCTATACGCATAGTTAATAGGAGAGGCCTACGTCCAGCAGTGGACTATCATAGGCTGATGATGATGATGATGATAAGGCAGAGGGAATATGTTTCCCACCATGTTTCAACATTGAGTCAAAGTGGCAGGAGTTCAATTTTGCGCATTTCTGTCATCTGTCTGCCCGTTAAACAGTTAAGATATTAGTTTCTTAGAGAAATTGATTATTTTTGACCTAAATAAGCTTCCCTTTAATTTAACGGAAATCAAGAAAAACACGGTGTATAGAACATTCCTTCTTTGTTACGAGATTTTGAACCAACTGTCTAAACTTTATCAGAAATGCTCAAATAGGGTATTTTTGGAAACCGAATTGGCGCAGTCACTAGTTTTTAGACTAAAGCGTTTGAAGGAAAACTAATTATTAAAATAGTAATTTATTTAAATGTTTCATCTTTTACCTATACATATTTTGGCAAATTTACAATCTTTAAATTGAACATTTAATAAAAAAGATTATAAATGAATAAAACAAAAATAAACGATGAAAAATGTTTTATTGTAAATATACAATATAAGTACACAATACAAGTCTAAAGTAAAGTAAAATAGTAAGAGTAAGTGTAAGTAAAGTCTAAAATAATATATACAGGATATATTTATTACTGAACGTTAGGATGGTTCTTATTTTTGCAATTTTGTAAGATGTTCGAACTAATAAAAAAATGACTAATGATTTTGTCTTTCTTGAAATTCGTACTTCGGTAGCGACCGCTAATTTTTGTTTATAATCAAATAATTGAAAAAAAAAACAAATATGGTTTACTTATCAAATAACAAAGTGGGAAAAATAGAAAATTGCAATCGGGAGAGCAAAGAGCTCCTTTAATGGTTCGAACATCCTATAAAATTGCAAAAATAAGAACCACCCTACTGAACGTGATTAAAGTTGATTACAAAAAATATTTATGAAACAAAGAAAAATGGGTCAAACTCAAAAATGTGTCTTTCCGGTGGATATTTTAAAAGTTAAGGGCTATGAGAGTTAATTTTATAATAAGCCCTTATTGTCATTGAAAGGCACTCCTATAAAAATCACGACTACACCCCTACCAGTTGCTTACTATTGGCCACAGGAAAGAGGGGCCCTACAGTTCAGTTGAACACGCACTTTTCTTTCCTGTGGTCGATAGTTAACAGCCTGTGCACAGGTAGTAATGATTTTTATCATACAACCCAATGAAAAAGGAGTACGTCTTAATAAAGACAAGGCTTTCATAAGAAAATCGAGCTGTAGAGGCCTTAACTTTTAGATTGTCCACCGGAAAGACTCCGAACATGGGTTTGCGTTTGACCCAAATAACCTCTTCACTTCCGCCGCCTATTTATTTACGTTTCCAAAATGCAAGAGGCTGTAGAACAGTTAGAGCGGCCCTCCGTGTGTTTTTACGGGCGACAGACACCGCACGCACCCGCTGCAGTCAACTCGCGTCATTCACGCCAAAGCACGCTACTCATGGAGTCAGGGACCAGAACCGTTATTTTCTCCATACAAAAAGAACGGTTCTTTTTTCATTCTTCGGTATATATTCTAAGTTAACCCTTTGGCCATTTGACAGCTCTGTTACAGCATTCAATTTCGAACCTTACGTGTTTCTAAATTGATTTGGTTTTGTTTTTTACCTAAAATGATGGCAAGTATGTTGCCAATACCTATTAAAGGGTTAATGGAATAATTTAAAAATATGTTATTGTAAATTACATAAAATATTGAGTAGTATATACTCGTAAAGAGCATAAAACGTTTTAAATTATTGGGCTATATCCAGGTTTTTGTAAAATAACGGTTCCGGTCCCTGCATGGAGTTTTTTCGACCAACTAGGGATGTAACGGAGTTCTGCTTCCGCTTCTGTTTCTGCGGAACTTCCGTTTTGTTTTACACATTCGCTTCTGTTCTGCTTCTGTTATTTTTAAAACCGAAGTCATAGCGGATGTCGGAGCCTAGCGCGACGGCGGGACATGAGCCGCGTACATCCAAAACCAACAGGTTTATAATACCTGTCATTCGCTCATTTCTCCGCTTGCCATCTCTCTACCTACCCTTAACATCTATTCTACTTAGCTCTCACTCGAGCTCCGCTTCTGGTTCCGGTTCTGTTTTCGGTTCCGCTTCCGCTTCCGTTAAACTAAATTCAAAACTTCTGCTTCCGCTTCCTTTAAGACACATCCGTTACATCCCTACGACCAACTAATGCCGATCGGATATCTACAGATCGACAATTGACACGTTATCGCACATATACTAATGTATGGGCTGCGTATATACTTAAAGCGTTTCCCATAAATGTTCTACATGGCATTCAAAACTTTGCAAAACATATATCCACATTAACATAAAGATACACCAAAATGATAATGCTGTGATCATCTCAGACCGGTTGCAATAGGGTTTTGAACACACACATACGTAGAAACGAGAATAGAGCGAGATGCCTCGGGAGAGCGGGACGAGAGATGCGGTCGGAGAGGCGAAGCAAGCGTCCTTTTCATTCTGCCGACAAAAGTAAGATAAGTTATTTTAAGAGTAGATATATGGGAGCCAAACTATCTAGTTAGGTAGGTCCAACTTCGAGAAAGAGGTCAATCGTCGAATCCGACTCGGTTGGACAGCATTTGGGAAGCTACGACACATATTTTCGTCCAATATTCCGTAGTGTTTGAAGACGAAAGTCTTTGATCAGTGTGTGTTGCCAGTGATGACATACGGTACTGAAACGTGGCCGCCTACAATGGGCCTCATAAGAAGGCTCAAAGTCACCCAAAGGGCAATGGAGAGGGCTATGCTAGGAGTCTCTCTGCGTGATCGGATTAAAAATGAGACCATCCGCAGCAGAACCAAAGTAACCGAAATAGCTCTTCGAATCGCTAAACTGATGTGGCAGTGGGCGGGGCACATTGCGCGTAGAACCGATGGCCGTTGGGGCGGGACGGTTCTTGAGTGGCGGCCACGTACCGGAAGGTGTAGCGTGGGTAGGCCCCCCACAAGGTGGACTGATGACCTGGTGAAGGTCTCAGGAGTCCGCTAGATGCGGGTGGCACAGGACCGGTCATTGTGGCAATCCTTGGGGGAGGCCTATGTTCAGCAGTGGACGTCTTTCGGCTGATATGATGATGATGATATGGGAGTCGCCTTTATCCATACACACATATCCTGCCTGGATATTGACATAGCAGCTAATTTTTAGCGATTAAATAATTATAGTTACGTAGATATTTGTCTAGGACAATCGAGGGATCGCCAAAAAGAATCACGTACCTATCTAATGATTCATTACGTGTCGATGATATTAATAAATACTAATAAATATATATCATTACTAATGATTATCGATGAGTATTTACATGCATTTTATGATCCTAGGCGTACAAAATGCATAAAGAAAATCCATGTGGATGGAAAAAAATGTCTTGTTACTTCTTCTAGGTACTAAGGTTCGAAGGAGCCAGAAATTCTGTGTAGAAATTACATAAAATTTTACATAAAATAAAAGTTTGGAGGACAAGCAGGTTCTAACAATGGTTTCCTTCACCGTAAAGCACTTGTGGATATCAAAATGTCGTCCAACTATCTAACGACCCGAGTTGTGACGGACTGACAGAGTTTTAGACAGACTTTCGCAGTTGTATGCAGGTGTCCTCACGATGTTTTCCTTCACCGTAAAGCACTCGTGAATATCAAATATCGTCCAGCTATCTGACGACTGTGATGAGTGTTAAATACTAACTCTTAGCGCATACTCCAGCTTGGCCATCCGCCGACTGACGCAGACTGCCTAGTGCCGGATCCACGTCGTCCAGCTATTGTATTGTATTGTATTCAGGCCATGTTTCCGCAACTCGGCATCAAACATGCCTATTTTGCGTGGTCTCAACGTTGGCCCAGTATTTGTACATATACATTTGAATTTCTTCGCAGATGTATGCAGGTTTCCTCAAGTTTTCCTCCACCGTATCAAATGTCGTCCAGTTATCTAACGACCCGAGTTGTGACAGACTGACAGAGTTTTAGACAGACTTTCGCAGTTGTGTGCTGGTTTCCTCGCGATGTTTTCCTTCACCGTAAAGCACTCGTGAATATCAAATATCGTCCAGCTATCTGACGACTGTGATGAGTGTTAAAAACTTACTCTTAGCGCATACTCAAGCTTGGCCATCCGTCTACTGACGTAATGGCTTCCCAGGGCTGGCTCCTTGTTGTTCCGACAAGTCCGCTGGTGGTACACAGCTAAAACAAATTAGTTTTAGACATAGACATAGAATAGTACATTACGACACAAGTGCGAAAAACATGAAATCCGAAACGAGTGACGATGTTTTAAAACACGACCGATAGGGAGTGTTTTAAATCGACACGAGTTACGAATTTCGTTCTTGCACGTGTCTCGTACGACGTTTTTTAGTGCAGATGGCCCTCCGAAGTTTTGGACTTGACGTAAAATGACCCACTTCTCGCACTAGAGCCTAAAAAGTACACCACCTGTACTAAAATGTTTTTTTTAGTACAGATGCCCTTTTTACGCGCTAGTGCGAGAAGTGGCTCATTTTACGTCAGGTCCAAAACTTCGGAGGGCCATCTGTACTAAAAAACGTTGTGCAAGACACGTGCAAAGAGGAAATTCGTAACTCATGTCGCCACATCAAAACATCGCCACTCGTTTCGTATTTCGTGTTTTTCGGACTTGTGTCGTAATGTACTAATTTAGCATCACAAAAAAACACGACCCAGAGTTTAATAGACAAGAACAATAAATTTAGTATATGTTATGTTATTTATAGGTAAAGTATGTAGGTAATGGACCTATATACTTATACTTATTGTTAGTTTTAAAACGTTCCGTGGGTAGGTACATTGTTAGTTTTAAAATTATAGGTAATACAACTAATTTGAGACTCAAACGTTAAATATACAGGGTGTTTGGTCAACGGTGTCGGAGCTTTTAAGGGAATAAACTACAATCAATTTAATCGGTAAATTACCATGTATTTTTTTTTTGCCAACAATAATTAAATGGCGGCTATTTTAAAATTTCAAACAGACGAATACGGTTGCACGTGGTATTTGTGGAATTAAACGTTTGTTATCGGTCATATCTTTGCAAAAAAAAATAGTTAAAAAGCTCATTAATTAAGCTAATCATTTGACTCAACTATTTCAACAACAAGGCCAAAAAAATATTAAAAATGTAAAATAGTAACAAATTTACCTTCACATTTCAATTAATTTAAATTTGCATGAAAACTAGGTCGTTAAAATAGGTTGTTGGTGTTGTTATTAGGCGTTTAATTTACTTAGGCGCATTAATTTCTACAAAAGTACCAAAATAATAACTTACTACATCTACATGCGAACATGTGCCGCTTGCACTATACACTCTCATACCCCCTCGTCAGTGACGACAAAAATGGCGAAAAGTCGTTGTCTGTGGAGCCCAGTTCGGGCCTTGTCACAGACAAGGATTGCCAGTCCACCGATTCTAAGAAACTGCCCGTACAACGGCTCATTCGCACAACGGCTGCTCAAGGCCAAGTTTTCTATCTGTCCTATTTCACTAGCTACACACCTCAATGAGACATTAGTCAGTTTTATTAGTCAACGTCCAAATCGGGCTTCGCCACAGATGTGGGCGGTTGATAAAATGTTAAAATTGGGCCACGCCACTGACGAGGGGATACAAGAAGTCACGAATGTGATATCGTCGGGTATAGTGTAATACCGCGTAACTACCAAAACAGATAGAGTTCAAATATCAAACAATTGACACTCAAATTGATCCTAAATTGCATTTGTTAGTTACGTAATATTGCATTATCCCTGACGATATACAGAGTGGAAAGGGACGACGTTCCTTCCCGCTACCGACCGATTCTACCAACCATTACGATGAACTTTCAGTATGGGAGCAACCAACATCGAAATATTAAAAAAAAATTAACCCCTCATACAAAGTGAGTGATTAGTTAGAGTTCAATACGAGTAGTATGGAAAAGTAAATTTTCCATGTAGGTACGCTTTCGATGTTGGTCCCATACTGAAAGTTCATCGTAATGGTTGGTAGACTCGATCGGAAGCGGGAAGGAACGTCGTCCCTTTCCACCCTGTATTATTGGCCGGTACGTATGTTTTGTTGATAATTTATATTACATTTAATAAAGTGTAAAATAGTTACGGCTAATGTCAGTATAGCGCAACGAGCAGCCCCCTGACCATCGGCCCCACATGTAGAAGCCGCCGCTGCCGTTCACGTGCCAACCGTCCCTGCAACATCAAACACTTGACAGCGTCTGTTCGATAACTGAAGGCACGCGAGAGCTATGGACCTGGCTTGAAGCAAGGTATCAGTTCCCACACTTATTCTCCTAGGGAGCTGTTATATTCCAGCAATCCCTGTCACCTTTAGTTTTTTGTCAGCCTCCCAGCCTCCCAGCCTGTCAGCCATTATTTGTGTATTTATTTATCACAAATATTTGTTCCTTGGTCATGGCTGTCTATGTATTTAAGTATCTACTATATGTACTAATCTATCTATTATACACCGTGTTTTTATTGATTTCCGTTAAAAAGGGAAGCTTATTTAGGTCAAAAATAATCAATTTCTCTAAGAAACTAGTATCTTAACACTTACTGTTATTGAGTTATTAATAAAATTAGTTTAATGACTGAACAAGTGTATTGCAACCTTTATTACATGCTGATATAACTTAGTTTGACATGTGCCATCAGTCACCTGAGATCTTATTCTTAAGGTTCTCTCACACTTGCCATTACAATTATTATGTATGAATACAAAAAAAAAATTATTACGAAATTAACAAAAGCTGATATACCAGGCAACTTCTATTAATGTCCCAAGTAACCTGTCCAATTTAACGGAAATCAATAGAAACACGGTGTATATATCGTCACCTGGTACCCACATCACAAGCTAACGCTAATTGAGCTTACCGTGGAACTAAGTCGATTTGTGTAAAAGATGTCCAAAAATATTTATATCGTTAAATCCTTTACTACCGTTTGGTAGCTGGCTACCAAATGGAAAATATGGTGTCCTGCCTAGAAGCCAGCTAGCCAGCTTAGGAATAACTTATCCATTTCGTAGCCAGTTTGAGCATCTGCCGTCGTAGGTGGTTGTGTCAAGCGCAATCTTTGAATTTATTTGTTATAACATCAATAATATATTAACCGTGTCAAATTAGTGTCAGCACTTTATACAAACTGTGAGTGTCGCGTGTGTTTACGTACGGTAATGGCTGCAAATTTACAACGTTGCAATGTCTGGTGAGGACGCCTTTAATAAAAGTTCCCGGACCTTACGATCTCCTCCTCCGGAAAGAATACCGCGTGCCATGGAAACTCCCACTAGGACTCCCGCTACCCCCACGCCCTCGGATGTGCCGGAAACGGTCACAACTTCAGAAATCAGTGGTTGGTTAACTCAAATTGAAATGCGCCTTACAGAGATCTGCACTATTTCCAGTGAGGGAAAATTAAATTCAGACCAAAAACTGAGAATTAGCAGCCTCAGTAAGAGCGTTATGGGTGGAGTTTCTCAACTGGCCGTGCAATATCAATCGGCTAAATCGAATCTTTTGATTTATCATTCACAAGTGCAAGCTTTTAAACAGCAAAAAGAGTTTAGCACCCAACTTCAGGAACTCAAGCAGTCTCTGCAAGTTCTACCAAAAGAGAAAGACCCGAAACAATCGTTTGCCGACATGGTCAGAACGGGAAAAAATTCATCGGTGATACCGTCGAAAACCAGCAGCATCGCAATTTATCCGGCCGATAAGGACAAGTCAAGTGAGGACACAAAAAAACTCGTCCAAAACCTAATTAAGCCCGAAGCCCTTAAACTACATGTTCGCGGAATGAGGAAGACAAAAAATGGAGGTGTCATAATTAGCACGGATAGAAAGGATGACCTTGAGAAGCTCAAAAAATCTGAGCACCTCCAACAATCAGGACTCAAACTTGAAGACGCGGCCAAAAGGAGACCTAAAATAATTGTAATGGGAATCCCAACGAGTTTGCCCGAAAAAGATGTGTTCGATTGTATATTTGAACAGAATATTCTAGACCTGCAACCTGAATTCCCTAGAGACCTCTTTATGAACTCAGTCAGACTTAGCCATAAATCTGGCAAAAAGGACCTATCTACCTGCAATTACGTTATAGAATGCTCAGCTGAAATCAGGAGAATGCTGGTACATCAACAACGAGCTTACATAAATTGGTCCTCCTGCCCTGTCCGAGACTTTACCCTTTTAACGAGGTGTTATTTGTGTCATCAGTTTGGCCATTCAGCTAAATTCTGCAGGGATACAGAGCCAACATGTGGTCATTGTGGATCGCAGGGGCATAGCATTAAGGAGTGTACTAAGCTGACAGAGCCTCCTAAATGTGCTACCTGCCAGCGCTTCAAGAAACCGTCGAATCACAAAACCGGAGATGAGCAGTGCCCAGCAAAGAAAAATGCGCAGACCAGATATTTAAGTTCCATTGACTATGAGGGCGCCTAGAGCGCCGCTTCCTACCATCGCTTGTCGCACTTATCATCAACTTTAATGGGTAACTCAACCACCGATTTGCTTGATGACATAGACGCCTCGTGTGAGTATGAATCGTTAGTGTGTGACCCAGATAAATGTTCTGATATTCTGAATAAATTTGCCCCAAATTTAAAAATATTTGTACAAAATGTAAGAAGCTTAAATTGTAATTTCAACGGTCTTTTAGCTTTGCTGAGCTTAATAAATTCTGAGGTAGATATAATTGTTTTGACCGAGTGCTGGTTGTCCACTGCCCAAACGATCCCTCAAATAAGCGGCTACAATTCTTATGTGAGTGAAAAAACAAACGTGTTGCAGAATGATGGGGTCGTATTCTATGTTAAAGAAAATATTAATTATATAAGCGTGGAAGAACCCGATATATTTTTAGACGCAAACTGCTTAATAACTAAAATAGGCACTGATACTGCGATCGTAGGCATTTACCGTTCCCCCTCCTATAAAAACATAAATAACTTTTTAAACTCCCTAAGTGAAGTCCTTACACAGTTATCTACATATAAGAATGTCCTTGTTATGGGAGACCTGAATATTGATATCAAAAGTGGCTCACAAGACCGAAATTATTTTGAATACCTCACCCAATTGGTATTCCTTGGATATCTCCCTACCCACCTCCACCCTACGAGGGAAAAAAATTGTCTTGATCATGCTATTGCCAAGTCAAAGCTCGCTATAAAAACTTTAGTGCTGAATAGTAGTTTAACCGACCACAGTTCTCTGTTACTTTGTTTACCTCGCAACTATTCAAAGTCATATAACACCTTTATTAAGACTAAGCTAGACAGTGGAGCAGTTACTCATGATTTAGAAAATCTCGATATGACGCCTATTTATAACACAACAAATGCCAACCAAGCCATGGAATACTTAGTCACATCATTAACTCGGATTATAGAGAATAAAACCGTGACCATAACTGTGCCATGCAAAATGAAAATAATTAAGCCTTGGATTACCCCTGGATTGTTGCGCTGCATTAAAAATCGTGACAGAATGCATAAAAAACTGTTAAATAACTCCAATGATGACATCCTTAAAATCACATATCAACGCTATCGTAATTATTGTAATAACTTGTTGAAAAAATTAAAACGCCAATTTGAGAAATCGGAAATCATTAAAGCAGGTCAAGACAAAAATAAATTATGGAAAGTCATCAAAAACATAACTTGCATGAGTAATACAAAACCCACTGCTAAATCGCTCATAGCCGATATTGCAAGTGCTCGGCAAACGGTCAACTCAGCAAATAGCTTTTTTGCCAATGTAGGAAAAAATCTTGCAGAAAAAGCAAATAGTAACACGTCATTGCCTATCTCTCACAATATGACCTCTTTCCGAGATACAAGTTTAAACTCATTTGTTTTATATGATACAGACGAAAACGAAATCGACAACACCATAATGACATTAAGAAATGACTGCGCTACGGGTATTGACAAAATCCCTTGCTCGTTCATAAAAACATACAGAAAATATTTGACCCCTCCACTTACCCACCTCTTTAACTATTGCTTTGCCACAGGTGTATTTCCCAAAGTTCTTAAAATAGCTCTTATCAAACCTATTCACAAGGGTGGAGACAAGAGTTGTATTAACAACTATCGCCCTATTTCAGTATTACCGTCATTATCAAAAATATTAGAAAAGATTATCTCTAAAAGACTGGTTAAATTCCTAGACAAATATAAACTGCTGGCATCTTCGCAATACGGCTTTAGATCAGGATTATCTACAAGTGACGCAGTACACGACCTTACAGATTATGTTATTAGACAAATCGACTCCCAAAAAAAGTGCCTAGCCATATTCCTAGACCTCGCGAAAGCTTTTGATACAGTGAAAATACAGACTTTAATTGAAAAGTTAGAGTATCTAGGAATTAGAGGTCATGCTCTCAGAATTTTTAAGGACTATCTCTCAGACCGAAAACAGCGAGTATCAATTGACAATATTTTAAGCGACGAACTTTCCATTAATTACGGTGTCCCTCAGGGCAGTATCCTGGCTCCTACCCTTTTTCTTACTTATATTAACGACTTGTGTACCCTTGCCATCCCTAAAGGTAGACTCATATCCTACGCAGATGACACAGCTCTGCTTTTTAATGGTGACTCATGGAATGACGTCTTTAATAATGCACAATCAGGCTTCAACCTAGTTAGCCGCTGGCTGAAGGCCAACGCACTTACGTTAAATGCCGACAAAACGAAATATATTACTTTTTCTTTAAATGCCGCTACCCAGCCGACAGAAGATATTCACGCCATAATAGCTCATAACTGCCCCATAACCGGCACGTCTGTTAATAATCGCTGTACTAACAATTGCTCAAAACTCGCTAGTGCTAAAAATATTAAGTACCTGGGAGTTATAATTGACCAACACCTCAATTTCAAAGCGCATATTCAATCTCTGACGGCTAGAGTTAGAAAATTAATTTACGTATTTAAAAACCTCAGACATGCGGCAAGTCGGACTCTTATTAAATCAGTTTACTATGCACTTTGCCAATCACTACTGGTATATTGTATTACATCTTGGGGTGGAGCAAATAAAACGGTAACTATCGATTTAGAAAGAGCTCAGAGGGCAGTTCTAAAAGTCGCAAATTTTTGTCCTATACGGTACCCAACGACTCAGCTGCTAACTGAGTGCGACGTTCTCAGTGTCCGCCAGCTATTCATTCTGCACACTGTTATGAAAAAACACTCACTGGTCAGCTATGACCCTCAGCTTTTAATAAGCAAAAGGCGTGCGGACATTGTCTGCACCAAGGATTCATTCTGCTCCGCAAACTCGCATAGATTTTTCTGTTTCCTCGGTACATTCCTTTACAATAAAGTCAATCTTTTATTAAACATCCATCCGATGCCCAGTAAAATATGCCTAAAAGTAATTAAATCTTGGCTCACTGGGAAAGCGTACGAGGACACAGAAAGATTATTAGAAGTAGTTTCATAGTGGTTACTAGATACCTTACAGTTTACTTACTTATACTAGATTAAAATTTTATCTTTAGTTATGCATAGATTTTTGTTTTATGTGTTATAGTTATTATAGTTTTATTGATAAAAATTGTATTAAACTTTACTGCATAAGTATAGTTAATAGCAATACACTACTATCACTTTAAGTTACGTATAGTTTAATAGAATATATTTTATAAGTCATGTCACTAGCTGTTTTTATCATAAATGGAATATTTTACATTGACCTTTTTACCTACGTTTTATTGTTTGTTGTGAAAAAAAAAAATGATGTTGTAAGCATTCCGCTGCGAATGTTTGACCTACTAAACATAGTATACCTAAGTCACAAGTAAATATTTACTTAGTTTAGGTATAGATCACTACGTATTTTTGGATTAAAAGATTATGTGAATAATGGTACTAAATAATTCAGTCATGTATTACAGGATCTACGTTAATTTGTAAAATTAGATTATGGTAGTTATATGCGACTATAGTATATTAATTTTATTACCACTTTATATGTACAACTAGCATAAGATTTTATGAAATAAAAATTTATCTTATCTTATCTTATCTTATCTTATCTATCTTATCTAGTTTGGTACAAACCTGGTTACAAACCCGTAAAGATAAGTCCTGATTTAAAGACAGTTACCTATCAAATGAAAATCAAAATATTTTATTATCATTAACAAAAACATATAGGTATTTTAAAGTTTACAGTTTCTGGGGCCTTCCTTTAGGCTACGGAGCCTGTGTTGGAACGCCCCGCTCTTCCTTAACCCTTAAATGCCTAGTGATGTATATATGCATCATGTATTCTTGACTCTATTGACAGCATGTCAGAATTCTAATTTGAATAAATCTTTGTCAAGGTCATGCATTTAAGGGTTAAGTTTAATAAAGATGATAAGATTAAATACATTTCGAGTAATAGATCATCATAATTAGGGTTAGCATTTTGGTGGCATTTATGGAACAGAGAGCAGTGGAGTCGATGTTACAAACATTTTTTACTTGAATATATGATTAACTTATAAAATAATAACGAAATAATGTTTAGTTCAAGCTGGATTTATCAATGAATTTAAATAAATAACGTGAATTTTATTTTTGAGAATCTAGAAAAATATTAATTTTCAATAAAAAATGTTGATATAATGAGAAAATATATTTATTTGATTTTCAAGGTTCTAGTTTTCTCGAAGCCCATAAATATTAAATAATCATAAATTATATTATAAAAAAAAAGATTGAATTTCATTTCATAGGTAGTCAAATATTAATACAATAAAATGATTTAATACTTAAAATGGGCGAAACCCTGTTAAAAAGAATATATTTATGTATTCTTTTTGATTAATTAATTATTCAATCAATCATAAACAATTTAAGCAACAACTCCACTGTTCTCTGTTCACCTAATGCCACCAAAATTCCTAACCCTAATTATACTATTTATATTGGGATTTTATTCCCATTTCGAAGCTGTAGGCTTATGATGGTACCGTGTTTAATCGTTTGTCGTTGTTGCCGTCAGGTTCTAACAAGTGTGTAAGCGCTAAAGTGACGCATAGCACGATAAATAGATAAAACGGGACCATCATAAGCCTACTGGTTACGAAACTTTGGCTACCCGGTACTAAAGGAGGCCGATGGTCACCTGTTCAGGAACTTGCAGTGCTTCTTATAGGCGTGTGACAGGAACGAATCGGAGCAAATATGATCCTCGTCCGGTATGCCGCCCTGGAGCATCCCGCACACGAAGCACTGTTAACAAGCCTTCATTACAATAGCTACCCCTACGAACAAATAAAACATGGAAGCCGCACGCCATACTACATTGCCTTTCAAAAACGGTCCTGAATTTTAGTTGACAAATGTCACCCCTTCTTCAATGCATCACGGTAATGAATTTCAATTTCAACCTTTAAAAACTTAAACCGCCATTTAAAAATAGTTGTGATTGGTCCTTCAAAGTTTTGATTGGCTATATTCTATAAACATTTGTCAAAGATGTTGCGCCGAAATATGCGCGGTGTCACGAAAAGCGTTATGCCCTGCCCATCTTGGCACAATTGAACAATTGTGTTTGGGGACATTTTTGAGCTGGCGTTAGACGTCCATGTTATATATATGTTATATAGGTACATGTTATATACAGAGCTACCCCATAAATGAGGAGTGTCTTTTCAAAAGGACTTATTTCCACTTTCAACTTTTTTTTAACTATGAATGTAGTTTTGCTAAAAGTAGAGAAATACATATATGTTTTGAATTTCAAGTTCTAATAAGCCTCTTCTTGTCCTCCAAAATGATAATTGATAAAATATCAAAGTCCGTATCAAAAGGGCCTATTTCTCCCTTATACTAAGAAAATGATGCGAGCTTATAGAAGTGTATAATACCTAACTTATTATTAAGTATTTTTTGAAGAAATGAAGGATTTGTAAAATTTCCTTGAAAAACAGCTTGTGTATTATTGGATAAGCTCACAAGGCTAGAGCAAAAGAAATTTATTAATTCTAAACGATTCGCATCAAAAGGGCTTAATTCTGGAAATGTATGGTATATTAACCTAATAATTAAGTTGATAAAGCAATATATTTAGTGGCATAACATTTATATCAACTCATTTAAGTATTATATCAAAAACACAGAAAGAATATCGAAATGAAAAACGTGGATTTATGTTTTTCTCAATTTCCCAAAAAAGTTACAACTGGAAATAAGCCCTTTTGAAAAGACACTCCTCAAATATGGTGCATTCCGCGAATTCTACTTTATCGGAATCGTAATGCCTATGACAGCTACCTTAAAGTCCCGTTTCCACTTAGTGTTCTGAGCGAGCTTTCGTTCGTTCTTGGATAGATGAAAACAGGATTTCACATAGTAAAATGCGCGTTTGTCAGCCCAAGAACGAATGAATGCTCGCTCAGAACAATAAGTGGAAACGCGGCTTTAGAAATATAATAGAAAGTGCGAGAATTCTCTATAAATCGGTGTTTCTATGCGATTTTGTTACGCGTTTTTTTTTGCTCATTACCATCACCGCTTTATTTACCGTTTTATAAAAGCAAATGAGACTATTATGCCAGAATAGCAGACAAACATGCGTCTGCTACAAGATAATCGAAAATGACTCCACTATTTATACGCAGTTCGTCAATAATTTGAGAATGGTAATGACTTTGATTGTTGCGACTGAATAATCGCATAGAACTACCCAAATAAAAACACAAAATCAAGATACACCAAAAATTGTATTCAAAACTTTCTTAGAACGCGAAGAACGGCGTCACGTATCCGACATTCTCGTGAAATGCACCTACGAGTACGTCCTACGTAGGCGATTCAAAGCGACGAGATTTCCGAAGCGATTTGATGCAATGGAGTCGCGAATTTGTATGCGATGGAATGGTCTTGTCCTATGTGCACGCGAAAAGTCCAATCGATCGGGGGTCAAAATTCTTTTCGTTGTTTTGTTTCATACCACTCTGTCACGCTTTTAGTGGCTGATTCGACACAGTATGTACATAACAAAAAATTATGTGCACTTGTATTTCTTTTTCGCGTCAGATTTTAATTCATACATATGAAATTGAAAACAAAATATCATCTCATACAAAAATCACCACACTGCGTCACGTTTTTTAGGGTCACAAAATGAGACAATCAAAAGAATTTTGGCCCTCGGACATTTTCAATAAACAAAACGACACACTATCTCGTCTCGAACGCTACGAGTCTACAACAGCACTTTCAAATTTACTTCTGATCGCGGTTACTTCTAAAGTGCTCTTGTGGAAATGCCCCAAAGTCACCTTAGCAATGAGTCCTCCAGTGAGTCATAGCCAAGATGGGCAGAACTTAGCGCTTTCCTAAACACCGATATATCGACGCAACTTCTTTGACAAATGCAAATAGAATATAACCAATCAAAGCTTAGATGTGCCAATCACAACTATTTTTAAATAGCGGTTTAAGGTTATTTAGGATACAGTAATACGTTTTTCTAAATCGATAAACAACTAACAATTAAATGCCACGCAAGTTACTTAAAAATTGACAAGTTATTTATTTATATTTGTATTTTTATGGGTTTATATTTTTGTATTTGGGTCAAAATTCTTTTCGTTGTCTTATTTTGTGTCCCTAAAAAACGTGACGCAGTGATGATTTTTGTATGAGATGATATTTTGTTTTCAATTTCATATGTATGAATTAAAATCTGACGCGACAAAGAAATACATGTGCACATGATTTTTTGTTATGTACATACTGTGTCGAATCAGCCACTAAAAGCGTTACAGAGTGGAATGAAACAAAACAACGAAAAGAATTTTGACCCCCGATCGATTGGACTTTTCTCGTTCGTTGTCTTCTTCAAAATTCTTTTCGTTGTCTTATTTTGTGTCCCTAAAAAAACGTGACGCAGTGGTGATTTTTGTGTGAGATGATGTTTTGTTTTCAATTTCTGATGTATGGATTAAAATCTAGCGTAAAAAAGAAATACAAGTGCACTGTTTTTTTTTATATACTGAGTCGAAACAGCAACTAAAAGCGTGACAGAGTGGTATGAAACAAGACAACGAATAGAATACAATTTTTACCCATTTTTTGGAGTTAGGCACCGGTACTTGTACTAGGTAATATGTGTCAGTTTTCAGTAAAACGTCCCACTTTGTCACTTACCATAAAGACGAGATTTCCTTGTATCTTCATATGAATAAACTGACAAAGCGGCTTTATAGCAAACGACAAAGTGGGACGTTTTACTAAACTCACTCACATATGTATTCTGTGGTCTAACGACTAAGGTCACCTTGGCAATGAGTCGTCCAGTGAGGTTGTGGGGCGCCCAAGTTGGTGACGGGGTGGTAGTAGTAGCCTTCGTGGTTGGACACACCGGCCACATCTTAGGGTATGCATCTTTCACGCTTTTCATCAACCCCGATTCAAGGAGAAGGTCGCCGTTGCTCCAGTATATGTCGGCGATGTTTACCAGAATCCGCAATATCTGCAAGATAATCTAGTATGAAATATGTCGTAGGCCACCTGATTACGTAGGAAACATATGCCTTAACCTAGCCCTTGACCACAGTATACACCAGTAATTACTCTTCTAACAAATGAACGCCGCGCGGCCACGCACACAGGCGCACTACACGCACGCAGCGAGTACATGCAAATTGGGATAATTTGGGATAAGTCAGTTGGGGTCGGCCGGCCGCGCAGCGCGCTTTGTGTCGTATTGCGTTCGAGATAGAAAATTAAAAAAATGACATCAGTGCCGAACACATTACGGTATTGTAATGTTTTAATGATTCTGTGCATGAGACTAACGTATGCGGAGTGAAATTTGCACAAATTTTGAACAAGTAAAAACAAAATAAAAAAATTAAATTTAACTTGTGTCTCAATGCTAAATTAATTTGTATACAATTGTTAATTAAATTGGATAGTTTTGTCGGGTTTGGCATCTTTCTTTAGAAATTATGGCCAATTGAGTAGAACAATGTCGCACAACTGCATGTATTTTCCACAAGACACATTTGCTAAGGCCAAAATCGACGATGATTCTGATTTTTTAGAAGAAGGCAAGATTTGAAACACTGTTTTATAAATATCTCGCATTCTTTTCGTTTCCAATAAATGATATTAGAAACCCTAGTGTAATGTAACAATTTGGCTACAGCCACTTTTCAGAAAGAGCTCGAATAAAGGAAATTACGTTAACCCGAATCACAAAATCGAACAGGGAGCTCAGAAATACTTCTAAATATGACAACAAAATTGATGAAAAACATCCTCAAACCATGGGCATTACGAAACATAAACAAAGAGCAAGCCTATCAACACGGAAAATAAAAATAAACAACTTTGAAAATATGACTTCGCCATTTGATCAAAAAGTGTAAAAAACACTGCTTTTTCAGTAACGGATGTCACGGTGAACGACTTATAGCTAATTTCAATTAAATATTTTTAGCATAATAAGTAAGTATCAATAGACCAATTAACAAGAATATGAAATATAATGAGCAAAGGATTTTTATTTAAAAAGTTGTCCTACAGAAGATAAAATTAGAGGCAAGAAAAATGCTAACATTTGTTTTTTCGACATCAATGGATAAAGTATCATAAAACTAAAGTTATACACTTTGGATTCAAGTAGTTTTTATCTTGCATGAATACTTGTTAAAATCGATATTAAAAAACGTACATGTTCAAGAAAATAATAATGATATCATTTATTTAATATAATATTAAACTTTGTGCAGATTTCATTCCGCATACGTTAATCGATACCTAAGGTACATAATATTTAATATTATTTTTCATAATCATCAGTATTCAATACTGATGCAATGTCATGATGTGGTATTGTAGTACTCATATTGACAGTTATACCTATAGTACCTTTGTACCAAGTCGAATAATTAATTTTGTTCAACCCTGTGCAGTAGGTATCATTCGCGTCGCCACTGCCGGAAAGTGACTACTGGACTTGTCTTTATACTGTGCCTTGACGGCCCCCGACCCCGCAGACCAAAGAAGCGATGGCTAGATGTCGTGAAGGCTGACATGAGTGTGAATGGGCTTACAGTAGAAGATGCCCAGGATCGCGTAAAGTGGAGGAAATGTAGCAGGAAAGCGGACCCTGGCAAAGGCCGGGATAACGCTAGGTAGGAGAAGAAGAATCCAGTATGAAATAAGTAATAGTGCATGTGCATCAAGGGGGGTAAGTACGGAATTACTAACGAGAGTGTTAGAAGCCCGACGCCGTTAGGCGGAGGGCTTTTATGACTCGAGTTAGTATTCCGCTTACCGACCGTGATGCAAACAATGTTTTTCATCACACTTGCCGACAAAAAAAAATTAAGACATAATATTAATAAATGACGTACTGACATTTCTATTACTCCCTAGGGAATTTCACTTTTCTATTACTTCTGCTACGCACGCAAGCAATGGCGCGTTTAGACAGCAAGTGTGATGAAATAGTATATAAGTCTACGGCCTTGGGCACTGGGGCCTATTTTTGAAAGCTTGTAACATGTAATCCAAGTCCTTATCTAATCAATAGTGTCAAAAAAAGACTTCCACTTGTATTACAAGTAACAAGCTTTTGAGAAATAGGCCACTGGTCTCACCGCAAGCTACTAAGTTAAATGAACTATGGGCTATAAACACGAACAAAAGATACGCACTTCCGTGTAAATAAAAGGGATACGGCGATACTCGCCCAGCTATCAGCTATCACCGCCGGGCGAGTATCGCCGTGTCTCTTGAAAAAATAAAAAGTGGGTCGAAGACTATGTTCATTGTGACGAACATTACCAAATTAAGGGTTGTTTTTAAGTGGCATCGAGCCATGGTATTTGAAACGGAGTACAAAAGCAATCTGCTATTCGAGAACAAAAAAAAAAACGTACCAATGCCAAGTCTGTTGGAGCCTTCGTTGTAACTCCGTTCAAACAGTATCTCCTGTAACATGACGCAATGTATTAGAAATTAATTCTCTTTAGTCCTAGTGTAACTCATACACAATACAACTCCACGATGCTTGTGAAAAAGGCTATAGGTACTGGTCTCACCGCGAGCTACTAAGCTATGAAGTATGGGCTATAATGAACAAAAGATACGCACTCCTGTGTAAAAAAAGAGACAAATAGTTTGGTTCATCAATGTTTTGATTGGCTATAGGTATTCTAAAACATTTCTCAAAGACATTGCGCCGAAATATGCGCGGTGTTAAGAAAAGCGCTATGTGCTGCCCGGCTTGGCACAATTGAACAATTGTTTTTGGGGACATTTTTGAGCTGGCGTTAGACGTCCATGTTATATGGTTGCAGTTGGTAGGTGGGTGAAAATTCTTTTCGTTGTCTTATTTTCTGTCCCTAAAAAACGTGACACAGTTGTGATTTTTGTGTGAGATGATGTTTTGTTTCCAATTTTCGATGCATGTATTAAAATGTAGCGTGAAAAAGAAATATAAGTGCACCGGATTTTTATATACTGAGTCGAGACAGCAACTAGACGCGTGACAGAGTGGTATGAAACAAGACAACGAAAAGAATTTTGACCCAGGTGTCTAGGAATGAAATGAAACGAAATGAAATGAAGTTAGTGCGCTCGGTGTGAAAGTGATGGACTGACCTGTACCCCTGCTTGTCGGTGCAAGTTGTGCACTTCTGCCAGGGAGGACATGCATCGAAGGTCCCTGGAGACTTGTAGTCTATTAAATCGGCATCACCACGCATCTGGATTATCACTGCGTAGATATTAATGCGGATTAGCTCAACACAGCCTATTTTCTATAAGATTTATTAACAGACTTCAAAAAAGTAGGAGGTACCGTAAAACCTTTCCGTCACCGAATGCACTAATCCCAAAACGTACTAATAGTCAATAAACTCTCATTTCATAATCACCTCTTGTCATAAGAAACTAGTCCCATGTTGCCATATTCTCAAAAAACACCCGTTGTTGATACACACCAGTACCATTGCGAACTATTCCCAAAATACGCTTTTCCCAAAATACCCTAAAATTTCTTCTACTGAAAGTGTCAAAATACTCTAGTTTCATAATCCACTGTTCCCAAAATACACTTTTCCCAAAATACCCTAAAATTTATATTCTACTGAAAGCGGCGAAATAGGTACTCTAGTTTCATAATCCACTATTCCTAAAATACCCTTAACCACTCACTTGCTTTGATTTTTGCGATAGACTATGTCTATGTAAAATAAGAGTGATGACATGTAACAAAAGCTACATGAAGCAAGTGAGTGGTTAAGGATCCTGATCATGATCACATTCTTTGGTCATCTATTTGCATTTTTTTCGGAACGGATTAATTTTGCTTATCAAAATACCACCGAGGACAGGAGGTTTGAACCCGCAAATTTTGACTTATCCTATTCACAGACCAGGGGTTAATTAGATTGTATTGTTAGCTATTTATTTCATCGTATGGCATAATAAAAACAGAATCAGAAAGTACATAATAAGACACACTATATGTCTACCTACACTAAGACCAGTCGATAGTTAGATATTAGCTGTGGTATATGACTTCTCTTTCTACTAAATATGAATCGTTTTTTAGGGTTCCGTACTCCGTAGTAAACTAACAATTTTTTAGGGTTCCGTACTCCGTAGTAAACTAACAAGAAACCCTTATAGTTTCGTCATGTCGTCTGTCTCTCCGTCCGTCCTCGCTTATTCTCAGCAACCACTAGCACTAGAAGTAGAAAGCTGTAATTTGTTATAAATATTTGTACCAAATTACACATCAATCACGCGCGTACAAAGTGGTAAAATAAATGGAAAAAAAATTGGGGTACCTCCCAAACATGTAAAAGAGCGGGTATTTTTTTTAACCCTAATGTGTGATAAAAGTACTTAAAGGTAATTTTAAGTTCATTTCATTCATTCATTCATCAATGATTAACTGTTGTGGATTGTACACGGTGCCTCGCGAGGAAACCACATAATTTTAACTATGCATTCTAGACATCAAAATAAACAAAAAATATTGTGAGACCAAATGTCAAATTCCACAAAAAAAAAAAAATTTTCGATTTTTTTTAGACTTTTTGAATACTTTTTAACATTTCCAATACTTTTTATCATAACAACAATTTGTTAAAACTAATTTTTTAAATGTTTTTTTTAGGGACAGGTTTTTTCGTCAAGTCTATTCTTATTTTTTGATTGTCAGGCAAAAGGTGTGGTAATATTAGAACACATTGTGGCAGCATTGTAATCAAAAAGAAGTTTTATGACGAGTTACGTCGAAAAACTTTTTCCGAAAAAAGGTTAATTATCTTTGGAACCAAGCCGAATCCAGGAAATTTTATATAACATTAAATACTCTAAATATGCTCAGGAATTCAGCATTAAAATTATGTGGGTTCCTCGCGAGGCACCGTGTATATTGTAGTAAGAGTAAAAATGAATATAAATTAGGGTATTCTGGGAAAAGTGTATTTTATGAACAGTGGATTATGAAACTAGAGTATTTTGACACTTTCAGTAGAAGAAATTTTAGGGTATTTTGGGAAAAGCGTATTTTGGGAGTAGTTCGCAATGGTCCTGGTGTGTATCAACAACGGGTGTTTTTTGAGAATATGGCAACATGGGACTAGTTTCTTATGATAAGAGGTGATTATGAAATGAGAGTTTATTGACTATTAGTACGTTTTGGGATTAGTGCATTCGGTGACGGAAAGCGTAAAACCATACAACTATAGTCCACTTCTACAACTATGGTCCACAAGTTCAACTCGTAATTAAGCATCAATGGAAATCTTTTATTGCGGCTTTATCTAAGTTTTTAATCATTATTTTGTGTAACAACTGCATCAATGATATAATAATTACACTAAATCGAAGATATATATTATTATAGAATAGAATAGAATAGAATTTTATTTCGTACTGATCATACATCGTCATCAACATTTTGGTAAGTTACAGTAGATTAAAAAGAAATTCGATTAGATTTACAGGAAAAATAAATTATTACATAATTACAATAAATTATTCGTATTACGTACATATGTCATGAATTAAAATTACGTTATAATGAAGTGAATTAATTAAATATTTTTACAGAAAATTTGTAAATTAGAATTTTATACAGCATATTATAGATATTTGATTATAAAATTATTACAATAATTATGGCAAAAAAATAATAATAATAATGTATTATGTCAAATTAAATAAGTACTACTATAAGTAATTTAAATATATTTTCTCAGTCCTCCATAAACTCTTTTACACAGTAAAATGCTTTATTCAAGCAGAATGTTTTGAGATCGGATATAAACCGGCGCTCTGTGCGTAAGCTCCTAATTTCCTCAGGAATTTTATTGTGCACTTTTGCACCTATTATTCCTAGGGACTTTCCAGTCTTCAGGAACCTATGAGCGGGCACAGACAAGCCTGGTTTTCTTCTCGAAGAGTTAGTTGTAGCCATGTGGAAGTTATCCAGATTCTTTTTTACGTACTTGCCAACCTCCAATATGAACAGCGAAGGTACTGTCATCACCCTTAGATTTATAAACAGCTGTCGCGCGGGTTCATCCAGGGGTACAGAGGATATAAGTCGGATGACTTTCTTTTGCAAAATGAATGGCCTATCCCTGTCAGCCGCTAAGCCCCAAAGGTCGATCCCTCGCGACAGATGTGTATGGAAGTACGCATAATATGCTGTAAGTAGGTTTTGCTTAGACAGTGTTGGCTTGAGTCGTGCTATGGCATAGTAGGCGGTGTTTAGTTTTTTGCAAATTGTATCAATGTGCTCATTCCATTGCAAGCCTTTATCTAAATAGTAACCAACGTAACGAGCATGATTAACGGGTTCTATTCGGACACCGCTAATAGTCAACTCCAGGGGGGTGCAGACCTTACGATTAAGTGTGAATTGGAGAAGATTTGTTTTTTCGATATTTAGCATCATTGCATTTGCCTGAAACCAGTGCTGTAACCGAAGGATTATGTGCCTCGCATTATTTTGTAATTCTTCGTGGGTACTACCATGATCAACAGCACAGATATCGTCCGCGTACATAAGAAATTTGGCAATGGAACTAGTGAAGGGCAAATCATTCAAAAGTAAGGTGAATATGCTGTTACCGACATTCGACCCCTGGGGCACAGATCTGTCTCCTATTGAACCAAAAGTAGATTTTTCCCCATTGACTTCGGTAGTTTGAATACGGTCGGTCAAAAACGATCTTACCACGTTTAGAGTTTCGCCTCGGACACCGTAATGCTCCAGTTTGGCTATTACTAATTGGTGGTCCACTAGATCGAAAGCACGGGATAAGTCGAAAAATATAGCGGCAACGCACCTTTTTGCCTCAAGGTGGCCTAATACGATTTCGTGTAGTTTTCGCACTATATAAATTAGTTTTGGACCATAGTTGGGAGCTTTTGGACTATAGTTGGGTAGTATTACGGTTCTCAATTCGATTTTTTTTGTATGTATGTTACTCGATATCTACGGGAATCGTGAACCGATTTTCAAATTTTGTTTATAATCGAACGGGTATAACCTCGAGGTGGTCTCGTTCCCGTTGGATAGCATATATATGTGTGATCCGCATATGTCACCTTTCTTTAATTCAGAATACGTGGGTTTTTTTCCATAAAATCAGTGTTACAGATACGAGTTTGAAGAAGTATAGCGTTATGTGACCATAGTTTTGGAGAAAGCGACCAACCACATTTTTATTTTATGTGACGAAGGTAGACAACTGAGCTTTCCCACCTGATGGAAAGCAGGAACTGAGGCTCATGGACATAGCGATCAAAAAATCGCCTATGCGCTGCCTACCCTGAGGACTTCGATGGATTGCCTCTATCTATGCCAGTAATTACACCGGCTATCTTACCCCCAAACCGAAACACAGCGGTTCAAACACTGCTATTTAGCGGCAGGTTAACGGGTAAGACGGTGGTAGCTATCTGGGCGGACTCTGCACGAGGTCCACCAGCAAAAGCTTTAACATTTGTCATTGGTCGCTTTCTGCATTGTCAACAAATCGAAGTTGGTTGTTCTCTGCATAACTATGGTCATATATGATAAGTATGCATAGCGTTGAAAATGTCGGAAAAACTCAAATGGTTTTTTTCGGGAATACATATATGAACATTTTGTTTTTGCGTTTTTTTTTGGGCGATTTTATAGAAATAATCTCTATCACTGTCACTCTTTTCCATCTATTTCAATTGACTTTTTCTCGGTGACATCGCGTTCTCTTGGTATAAGGAAAATTATTCCAAATTTACATTGGTTTAGCGTTGAAAATTAAAGTGGAAAATTTCATTGATTTTTTCGAAAAAATTCGGAAAAAAACGAGCTGTTCGGAAAGAAACGGGATTTAATCCGGAAATTATCAACGCTACGCATGTGGCAGGCTGAGGCACGTCGAATGCGTATCCATAAAGTGCGCGAGTGCGTGGCGTGAGCGTTGTACTATCGACAACACAGCTGTGGATACAGACAAAGTGCCAGAAATATGTATACACATCTTTATGTCCAGGCAATAAAGTTCTGTTTACATATTTTTGGCACTTTGCCTGTGTTCACAGGTGTGTTGTTGATTGTACGAGATAAATATCATAGTAGATGGCACACCGCCGGCAGGTCACGCGCCCATGCACGCGGTGCACACCACGCAACCGGTGTGGCTTGGCTAAGGAAAGATGCAATACCAGCAGGCTCAGTTGTGATGTCTGTCGTCTCCACCGTCACAACCATCCCTGGAATCTCCGCGGTGGTCCCGTTGTCTCTGCAAACATTACAATTTAAGTATAGGTGGATAAGATGGAACCTGCGACCATATATAATTGTGCCAAGATGGGCAGGACACAGCGCTTTTCTTAACACCGCGCATATTTCGGCGCAACATCTTTGACAAAATGTTTATAGAATATAGCCAATCACAACTTTGATGGACCAATCACAACTATTTTTTAATGGCGGTTTAAGTTTTTACATTGAAATTCATTGCCGTGATGCATTGAAGAGGGGGTGACACTTGTCAACAAAACTTCAGGACCATTTTTGAAAGACAATTTAATATGGCGTGCGGCTTTCATGTTTTATTTGTTCGTAGGATGGAACGGTTTTTTTAATGAGGTATGACAAAAAGCTACTTGTATACGCTGCGGCAAAGGACGACTAAAATCATGATGAAAATTAGGCGGTTGAAACGCTCAGATATTCACCCAGACGTAGCATAATATGCCACGGGCACCGCGTACAGGGAGTCCCGAGTCCCGACCTTTGGTTCGAAAAAAATCTAACTTTGAGATAAATTTGACTATTTACCTGCTATAATAAAATAAAAAAAAAGTAACTATTCTCAACTCAACCAATTGAATCTTTCACTTAATGGTCTCATCGGAAGATCAGCAAAAGGTGCCACGAAATGCCATTTAGTGGAACATTTTCTTTTTCTTTTGTATAATGTCTACCCCCCCCCCCCCCGCCTCGGGTTCAGCTCGGTTGCACTGTTGTTGCACTCCGCGTATTAAATTAATATTTCGGCAAAATGTCGACAAAAGTGCTTGAAAACCTAATACGTGAGCTCCAGAAGGCTGTAACCTATCTCACGAATAAAGTGAACACACTTGATGCAAAAGTAACTGAGCAAAACACTATATTATCTGACCGGACAAATTATATTTGTCAGTTATGCAAACAAAAAGAAAACGGTAGTGCAAAATCAAACCGCCAATCGCTGGTGTCCATGCCTGCCCCGCCAGCACCTGTGCCAGCGCCGGCGCATGCGCAGGCCGACGAATCTCACCGGCCTCAGCGCCTAGCGAAGACATGCGCTGCCGCCAACATTACAAAACTCGCGAGTGGGACAAAGAAAGGTATCCATACTCCCATTGCACGAGCCGCTCCGAAGAATGACGAATCGCCGAATGATCGGGACTGTGATGTGGGCCGTAATGAGCTGCCAGCGGTTGTGGCCACGAAAACTGCGATTACGCCGCTAATAAATGACTCGCCCTGTAGCAATATTTCCAACGGTAGCAATAAACAGGACCCATTTCAACAAACTGAAAATAATGACACTCATTTAGGAGAATATAACAATGAATGGAAAACATACACAAATAAAAAGAGCATGAAAAAAAAGTCCATTGTAGTGGGTTCCGGCAAAGTAGACGAGACCATAAAAGCCGTACAACCACTGAAATATATACAGGCATGGTGTTTCGAACCTAACACGACGGCTGAAAATATATTACAATTTTTGAACAAAACCGAGAAGTCGAATGACTATTATGTAGAAAAGAGGCACATTAACTCCACAAGGCACGCTTCAGTTATAATTGGAATCCCTGAGAACCTGTACCCACGTCTTAGTTCGCCGACTGTATGGCCCCCGGGTGTGAAGTTCGCGAACTGGTTTCTCGTCCGCTCCCGCCGTGCCGGGCGCGGTTCAGTCAACACTACGCCGGCCGCCGAGCAAGACAGATAACGCTTCGAACAGTGCATGTGAACGGCCAATACATATCTTTCTACAAAATGTGAGATGTATTCGGAACAAGGTTGCAGAGATTGAATGTTTACTCCAAGGTGGTATAAACTATGATTTTGTGCTGTTAACTGAACATTGGTTGCAACAGGATGAATTATTAATGACTAATATCACCAATTACACTTTATCTTCCAAATATTGTCGTCCATCTAGACAACACGGTGGTGTGTGCATCTATGCCCACCATAACCTATTAGTGATTGATAGACTCGACCTGTGTAACTACTCTATAGAAATGCATATTGAAATAGCTGCAATACAAGTTGTTGACTTGAATGTTATTGTAATTTGCGTGTACCGCTCTAATAGTGAGGGGTAACTTAGACATTTTTATAAATCAAATGGAATTATTACTTAGTTATTTAGTTAATGAAGATGCGGATATTATAATAATGGGTGATGTAAATGTCGACTTTATGAAATGGACAGCGCAGAGGCGTGACTTGCATGGCCTACTAGCCCGATTTAATTTGACATCGATGGTTAACTTACTAGAATCCAGGGTAACTCAAAATCTTGCCTTGACCATGCGTATACCAATGTATCACGAAATTTTGTTACAGTCAATCCATTAGATACTTGTATAAGTGACCACTGCGCCGTATCCTTGAAATTGTTGTCGAGGAAAGTGAGCCACCAAACACGCTATGTACGAAAGCGACTAACAAATAAAGTGCATATAACTCGTTTTATAGATAACGTTGCTAATTCTGATTGGTCTAGGTGTGTATGCCAAAGCTCGACAGAGAATCTAGGTTTTGAGGGATTATTTGACCAGTTCTGTAGGAAATTTTAAATGTGTTGTCCCATTAAAACAGTACCAGTTAGGCCGAGAGATAGGTTGTGGTATAACGTCGAAATCCAAACGAGTAAGGAAATCATGTTGCTATTGGGCATGCTGGCGAGATTCTATCCAAACAATGACAACTTAATTCA
>JALPQI010012372.1:0-34591 GCA_025490895.1 Thaumatotibia leucotreta
ATGGCTGTTTTATGACGTTGATCTCTTTAATCATCCATAAGAAAAAATCGAAAGCATTAAAATTAGTAAATTCATGGAGAGGGATCGCTACATGGGTATTCAGATTTTCAGTGCGATCGAATAAAAAGTCAATAAAATAAAAACGGCAACCGATTTTCTTAATTCTTATTTTCGGTTCATGTTGAGGTAGGTATCTAAACTATCTAAGGGCTCATCAGATACTATGATATTCAGCCAACCAGCATGCTTGGGTCAAAAAAAGTGATACAAGATGTCGGACCTTTTGTCCTCGAAACTGTCATCTCGGATTGAGGCAGTAGGTTTTTTTTTCTTCATGTTTTATCGGAGCAGTCGGAAAATCGATGTAATATAATTTTTCGATCGGATCGTCAGACGTTGTTTTTCAGAAGTATGAAGGCTACTTTTGGGAGGTAAATTAGACATAAGAGATAATTTAAAAAATATTCAAATTGTATGATATCAAATGATAGGACTTAGTGTGAGGATGTTAAATATTTTTTTTTTATGATTGTGGGGTAAATACTATTGAGTTATTAAAAAAAATAGACGAAAATGACCATTTCCATGGACAGGAAAACCTATGAGAAGTCTATAGTCTACTTTATTCGTGAACATTATGGAACCTTTTTTGCGGAGTTTAACTCTCACGTGGCTGGTTTTTTTTTTATAATTTTGGGCTCGCTTGCAGTCCTTGCAGCCAATGCGTTCATGCGTAGGAATACTATCGAAACTTCATAGATCTTCAAAAAATCTCGCAGAATAACTAAATCAAATAAAATAAATAAGTACCTGTACAATCTCAAACCATATATATTATACATATTATTATATACTCGTAAATGTATTATGTGAGCGGTTTAGTAAAAACGTCCACATTGACGCTTGCCGTAAGGACTCTTATGTACACATTTTATTAGTACCTACAAAATGTACTAGTCATAATTATCCGTCCTTATGATAGGTAAACGACAAAGTGGGTCCTTTTACTACCGAAGTCACGGTCTCAATAAACATTACTTTTTTATTTGGTACTTTATAAAAAAATATATTCAACAGGTATACCTACAACAACAAGCCGGTGTCAAATCAATCATAATTTTCCTGGGCAGCTATTTTATTTATTGTTCGCAACAATATATTAAATGTTTAGCAAGGATTCAACCCTAATACGATAAAAATTACACGTTGCCGGCCGGCTCGTTGCTTTTATACAATAAATAAATTCCATCTGACGGGGAAATTATATTTTATGTTTATAAATACTAAAATTTAATGACAGGCTGTTGTGGCTGCGCCCGCGCCGGCCGGGACGGCACGTCTGGCCTACTACCGCGAAAATCGAAATTCTTAAATTTCGAGGATTTTTCTCTATCACTACAACGAAGGCGTCATTACATTAGAGTGAGAGAGACAAATCCTCGAAATTTACGAATCTTGATTTTCGTGGTAGGGCCCGCTAGTACGGTTTGACTCGCGATGTGGCTGACCACGCGTCTGACCACTCTCAAGCCAAGCTTGATTGATCTACGAAAAAATATAACTTGTAAGCTGCACGACATATTAAATGCTCTTTAAAAACGATACTAAATATCGTTGATATTTGTCACGATCTGTTAAATACACATACACACATGATACACATATGATACCTAAGATTTTCAACCAGCTGAGTGTAACAATAGAAAGGTCTAGTAGTAAACAGATTTTTAAGAAAAATTGTAAAAAATTACTCCTAGATACAATTACATAGATAATTATAATATTTATAACATTATAACTAAGCATTCCACTATGTAAAGAAAAAAAATTTGTAGCATCGCCAGCACAGTTAGCGGTCCGTTAGTGGAGCCTATTTCAAAGACATAGGGTTCACTGACGGTCAGCTGAGGGTGTTGTTGTTTATTTGTTTACGTTGCGTTTAGTAGTTTAGTTAAATATGCAGGTAGATGAGGGTATAGGTACTCATCACACACTATGTTTGTTATTATAGAGCGTATTATTCGCCAACAAACTGTCCACAGTTTGGCGAAAGAAATTGTGTACCCTACCACCTAAGTTTTCTTTTGTGATAAATAAATAAAAAAAATAAAAAATCACACTAATGAATTTTCATGTTAATATATATAAAAACCTATAAAAACTTAAACTGCTATTTAAAAATTGTTATGATCGATTCATCAAAGTTTTGAGAAGATTCCGGAAGATTCCGTTCGGAAGAAGCACGGAAGATTCCGTTCGTTAACGCTAAAATTTAATTTCAGATAATTCTCGTTTCCGATTACATTTGTATGTTTGTTAAATAATAAAATAATTTATAGGTACTAGTTTCCACAAAAAAATATTTTATGAAAAACTTGACTGAAAAAAATTGTCTACTTTATTTGTAAAATAATTGGGGCCAGGGGGCATCCACTCCTTTGTTGCCCCGAAGCCTCTCAACCTCTAAATCCGGCCCTGCACATTTCTGAATGTCCGAATTTTTTTACGAGTTACCCGGGTGCAGGTTAGGTATTAAGTATCTTACTTAGTATTGAAATTTAATTGTACTCTAAGTACATGAGTACCTGTTTTAAAGAAAAAAACTATCATTATGAGGACGCGTTACGACCGTTTATTGCATAGAGCGGTGTGACTTGCGCGTGGTTAGAATGCAATTGCGCTGTTGATCGGCTGTCGCGTCGCAAAACGGACAGTAATAACCGACCGGCACATAATATCCTCACAACAATTTATTTATAACACTGTAATTTCACTCTATTTATCTTGTGTGAAATATTTATTACGAGTATACCAATACTTAGAAAACTCTCACGCAAAACTACTTAGGGATCGAATACAATAGTAGTTTTAAATATGAGTTGTTGAGTAAGATGAGTGAGGAAATATGAGTGCATATTTGTTCAATTAATTCCTTTGAACATTTTGACAAAGGTTTTAAACATTACAGGCATTCAATAATACTCGTAACGGATAAACAAAAATATTTTATTGACAAAAGTTAAATATTGCAAGCTTTTATTGCCAACTGGCCCCTGTTTTACCATGATGACAGACGCGATATTTGCAAAATCTCATGCACTGTTACTGACACAGGCTTTCCAAGGCTACGGCCACCGCTTATTATCGGACGGTCCATGTGCTTATTTGTCACCAACATAAAAATATTACTAATAACGTTATTAATGTTATATCGTTAATAAACTTCTTTTTACTTTTGCCAAGTCATGACAATCAAATGTACCTAGAGGCTATAAGATGTAGAATACCTACTCGTAATTTTCGTAAATTCTTGACATGAAGGTCGGCCTGTGTCGGAATTTTGTTACAGTTGTCGTGTTTTTGGTGCAATTGTAATTTTATATAATTCTCCTTAAAAAAGGAGTCAACGCCCGAAGAACTACCAACTGATCTCACTTCTGAGCCATATCTATAAACTGTTTTCAGGAGTCCTTACGAGTCGTTTTGATGACGAACAAACTGGTTGCCGAAGTGCCGTAGAGCCTTTAGTACTGTAGACCACATCCATATGCTGCAGATTATGCAGAAGAGTATAACCTACCCCTCTGTTTAGCATTTTTGGACTACGTAAAAATTTCTCCAACGGTGTCAAGTAGACCGCTATATCGAAGTGTTGAAGTATTTGTTTTTACGAGAGCGCCACTATGTCAGTCCGACTCCTAGAACAGAGCTCGAAGCATATTCTGTTGCAGCGGGGAGTCAGGCAAGGAGATATCATCTCTTCTAAGTTGTTTACCGCTGCACTGGAAGATGTCTTTATGGCGTAATATTTGGACTGGGAAGGCTGGGTAACAACATAAACGGTGAGCAGGTACCTCACTCACCTTCGATTCGCTACTGATATACGTACGATCGTATTAGAAATGAAGCCGCAGCAGAACCAAAAAAACCGATTTTGCTTTCCGAATCGCTAAGTTGAAGTGGTAGTGGTCAGGGCATATTGGACGTATAACCTACGTATGGCCGTTGAGGTGGAAAGGTTCTCGAGTGGCGATCACAATCCGGAAGATCCGAAACCGAAGGAGTCCGCTGGATGCGGGTGGCGCAGGACCGGTCATTGTGGCAGTCTATGGAGCAAGCCCGTGTTCAACAGTGGACTTCTTTTTGATTATGATGATGATGAAAGATAATACTGATAATCGATTAGATGGGTCTATATCGGGTGGCATAATGTTTTTATTTCGAAAAATTTGTCGCATAACAACTTTACGCCGAAAAATTAATGGCATAAACATTGTTGCGCATATTTTTGTTATGCCAAAATTATTAATCCTAACTTGGTTGTTCGTAAATATCGTTTGTCCTAATCTTTTTCGTGTCTAATGTATATGTATCGAAAAATTATTGTGCATAATGGTGATGTTCCTACTATTTAATGTACTAAAAGTGATTACTTTTAACTTTTTAAATATTATTTTATTCCTTAAACTTAACTATTCTTAAATAATTCGCCCTGTTGTCCAAAGAATTTAGTGAGCAATTTGGACCTGGGAAACGGTCGACAGAGCCCCGCTGCGCGGGGCTTCTATTTCCGCTCTAAGGGATAAAAGGTATCTAACGAACCTATCCAGGTTAAGGCAGGGGAGGTTCAGATTATTTCTTATTTAATGCGGGGGGCTTCGCCCCTCGAGCCCCTTTAGTGGAGGGCTTCGCCCCCCCGTCCCCCCCTTTTTTGGTTTTGAAAGTATGAGGATGCGTAAACAATTGATTAAAAAATACTTCAGTATTTATAGACTACGCCATTTACTTTTCTGCTTGGGGCGGTACCTACTAAGGGTAAACTGTAATAACTGTGTACAACTCCTCATCATCCGCGATGAAAAGTTTACTCATATGCTCTTTTGTTACACTTACAATTTACATGTTATATTGACTAATGTTTTCATTTATATTCAGAAAATAAAAATAAGTAAGTACCTATGTGTATAAGTGATGTAGTAGGTAGGGATGGAGTCAACACTCAACGTCTAGCTTGCATAATAACAATAACACTTACCCAGCGCTCTGTCCCTAGACTGGTCGGCATCAATCACACCGATTTGCACTCGAATATGTATTATTTCTGAGTGAAATTTATGAGATAGAATTATACGGTTCGAGCGTGAATCGCACAAGGCGGCCGCTTACAATTTAAGAGTCCGGTATACTTTTGAAAGTGAAAATCGTTAATAATGAATTAATGCGTATGAATTGCAATTGTTAAGATAAAAGGTACCATTGGTATTACAAAAAAATAGTTTTGATAAATATATATTAATATTTAGTATCCATAAACACGATTATAAGTAACCTTGTTTAGCGAGGACGTTGATTCATACAATAGTGTATCTAGATTTTCCAATATAAATTTTCATGACCTCTAATAAAATTTATAACATTTTAATTAGACATGAATTGATGTTTATTTTTGTATTATTATTTTTATGAAATATGCTTCATAAGTACTCTAATTTATCTACTAAAATATGGTATTTTTTGTTAAATTTGTTCTATCTAAATTCGAATTTATTCAAAAAATATGTATGAAAATGAAAAAAAGCGTTCCACTTATTCCTTAGACGACTCAATTTCCAACTCATAAATGTAAGTTACATACCGCTTTAATATCATTTTGATTATAAAAAAAGTGAACAAATTTACCTCTTCAGTCAAAAATCATGAAACAGCTCCTAGATTGAGGTACATTATTAAAAAACTAAGAACAAAAATAAAAAAGTACTCCACTTATTCCTTTAAAATTGAAATGATCTTCCGTTATGTGTTAAAATACTAGCTGGATTCTTTTTAGTTACTCCAATATATTATCGCAAAGATGAGCAATTTCGTAAAATAACCACACCGGAGCCTTAAGTGACCTGCGGCCTTAGCACATCTTGTGTTTGACAGAAACACGCAGCTACCTATCTCTGTTCTATTGTATTTATTAAAAAGAGACATGTGGCTACGAGCGTGTCAGAGATGGGTCAAATTTCTGAATTTCACATTCTGCTCAATTTACCAGGGTGCTTAGACAAGTTGCCCATCAATCGTTTCGTCAATCGTCAACGAAAGGCAGCTAACTATATTTGTCGCAGTAATATGAAAAAGTGACAGAGACAACTTGGCTAAGCATCCATATTACATTTTAAACGGAATTGTTTTTGACCAAATACTCAATTTTCCATTTTCCGAATTTTCACATTCTATATTTTTACAATTAGCTATTATGTCAAATATATATTTACGTCTACATACAAACATAAGACATGCTAGCCGCACTGATTTTTTACTTTGTTGGTTGGCATTTGGCAACATGCTTGCTTACGTCATCATTATTATTCTACATGAAATTGTAAGTGGAGTGCATAATTGCATATTGTTGTTGAAAGTAAGTAATTAATTATAACCAGATACCAATTGAATTTAAAATTTAGTGACACAAAATAACTATAAATATAATTAAACAGTTAAACTCACGTGTATTTAGTCACTACGCGCGACATGTTTCGGAGAGCCTAGGCCTAGGTCTCCATTATTAAGTCAAGTACCTATAACGCGAGTAACGCGCTCGCGACTCGTGACTGTTGCGAGGGTAAACGTGGGCTCAGTGCTTTATAATGGAGACCTAGGTTCTACGAAACTTACATTTTGATAGATTTAATACAAAGGATTTTAGTCAATATAAATTAATTCAGCATAGGTAAACGTTGCCAGCGATCAGACATTGGTAGTTAGGCACTGGCCTAGGTGCTACCGAAAAATTCGAAATTCGCTAATTTGAGGATTTGTCCTTGTCACTCCAACGAAGGCGTCACTAAAGCGACAAATACAAATCTTTGAAATTTGCTGATTTTGAACGCAAATTTTTTTTAAATAATTGTGTCAATTCAATTGCTGTTTCGGCGTGTTCAATAAATATTAGAAGAGGGTGCTTGAGAGTTCAACACGCCTTCAAACCGCCAGATTGGATTGTGCACATGGTCGCGGCGCCCCGCGGCGCGACGCCGCGCGGCAGTCGCGCCTCGCGCCCCCGCGCCCCGCGGCCTCCTTCCCTTTCCACCACAGGGCGTCATCTACCGGCTCTAACACGTTATTAAAACGTTTTAAATTGTGTAAAATAACATGCGAGCCGCCCGCGGTGACGTAATTCAATATCGCATTCGTTTAACTAATTTTGTGACGCTTACGATTTAGTAGAGTTTAATGGGAGGCGTTTGGTTCGTTTATTTTATACGGTTATTTCGACATTAGCTACCTATATGTAACTAACGCTTATGAAATATTTCGTTTTGAACATTTCTTCCTAGGTAATTAATTAGAGCATTCATTCACTACTTCATTCAAACTCAAGTTTTTATTAGATAGGTTATGTTTGAGTTCACCATCAACTGAACATAGGCCTCCTCTTTGGATCTCAACATGCACAGGTTGGAAGCGACCTGCATCCAGCGTCTACCGGCGATCTTCATAAGATCGTCTGTCCACCTCGTGGGTGGACGCCCTACACTGCGTTAGTTTGTGCACCTACTATTTATTTTAAGAATAGTACCATTGTTCTACCGTATACATACAGAAATGTTAATTTTCTACGCCTTCATGATGCTGTTTTTATAGTTACAAAGCAAGTAAACGTTGTCGAAACCCTCGGTGAATGACCCTCCTCAAAAGGACTCGCACTTGACAGTTTTTTTCAACACTACAGGGAAATCCTCGATTAATCTGATGAGTTAAACATTCATTGCAGGATTTGTAGGTCAAACCAAAATGCTTGATGAACAGATGAAAAAACTAAAATCATTAAAGTAGGATGACTTGTTAGACAGTGGCACAGAGGCATTTCACTCAAAAGGGATAGCTATAAATTATCAGTATCACCGTTGTTAGTTAGCTCTTAGCATGGGAGCAAGTACAAACCAAACGGATAGCGGAGTACAGTAGCTAGCACAGCATCCAATGCATTGCTTAACAATTTTATACTTTGACGATGACTGACTTCCTTAACTACTACTACTAAATGAAATGACAGTACGCCATGTCGCTTGGGAGAAGTTGGGAGTTGGGAGCACCCGCTTGCTTTCCTTGACGGAAACTGAAATGGTACTGTCCACATGGACAGGTAGTAATGATTTTTATCATACAACGCAATGAAAAAGGAGTACGTCTTAATGAAGATAAGGCTTTCATAAGAAAATCAAGCGTTATAGGCCTTAACTTTTAGATTGTCCACCGGAAAGACTCCGAACATGGGTTTGCGTTTGACCCGGCTGCGCCGCATGTTAGTTAAGTTAGGAATCATTTTGTGTTTCAGTGTTGAAAAGTGGTTATCCTTGGTAAGGTGTATTTGTGGCTGTGCACAGGGTAAGGTACCTAGTCACGGCATTTAGTTACTGAGTTACATGCGTTTTTGTCGAAGCCGGTGAAAAAGTTCCAAAATGGGTTTGTGCTATAATTGGGTTATTTACATCCTAAGGAACACGTGTGTACAAGAATATCAGTAAAATTATGTTTTTTTTTAGTATATTTCTCCGACCATAAAGTTTAGTACTCAGGGTACCTTGTCACGCCATGTCTTAAAAGCGTTTAAAATATGAATTATTTTGTCAATATTTCCGTCGCGGGTAGTCAAATGCATCTTCTTGTTAGAATAACAAGGCCCAACTGTCTGGCTCCGATTTGATTCATTTTGATATATGTTATAGAGTAGTCTAAAATAACGGACATTTTTATAAATGAAAATATATTGATTTTTGCAATAATTGTACCAAATTTTGATACACATATTTTTTGCGTTATAGGTACTAAAATAGTGCCTTTACATTTAAGTTACTAAAATTTAGTGAATGTCGTGACAAGGTACCCTAGTTACGTTCCCATACAATACAAAAGTTTCGACCGGGTCACTAAACTAATTAATGTTATAAATATTGATTAAAGACTTAATAGATCATAAAGTAGGTGTAGGTAGGTTATGTGTATGTATAATTGGGTATTTTATCCTAGGTTTACTCTATTTCTTGAAGATAATGATGACTTATCGTGAAAAGGTACCCTGTTTAGTAAAATGTAAAATTTTATGTTTTACACGACTAAGACAGAACTTTTTATAAATAAAAATGTATTGATTTCTGCAATAATTGTACGAAATAACATTTTGATACAAATATTTTTTGCATTAAAGGTACTAAAATAGTGCCTTTACATTTAAGTTACTAAAGTTTAGTAAGGTACCCTAGTTACGTTTCCATACAAAAGTTTCGTCCGGGTCACTAAACTTTATTGATTAAAAAAGTGCTTTAACGTAATTTGGATGACACAATTGTGGCACACTATGCTAAATATAGTTAAATTATGTGATAAACAGGGCCCGTAATTTTCATGCCGATGACATCAATTTGACGTCACGCTTCATTTAGGGTGATCCGAAATAGTTTTATTGTTCATTATTAATCATTAGTCGTCAATCATGTTATTAATCATGTACAAATAACTTCAAAAGTAGTATATTTACACGCGACCTAAATAACACCTACTTGATACGTGAAATATAAATAAAACTATTTGATTTGTTTTTATACATACATTTTATTCAATGATATTGTTAACACATTTTAATAATTACGTAAAAAACAGAATTCCTCTTTAACATACAGAACATATCAAGTAGGAATTATTAATTTCACGATTAAATATACTACTTTTGAAGTCATTTCTATATGATTAAAATGATTGACGACTAATGATTAATAATGAACTATAAAGCTATTTGAGATCACCCTAAATAGAGCGTGACGTCAAATTGATGTCATCGGCATGAAACTTACGGGCCCTGGTGATAAATCATCAATATACACATATTTTTGTAATTGTAAAAAAATGTATTGTTGATTATGGAATTTCTTTTATTCAATTATTTCAAAATGCCTTAGAGTATGTAACTACGATAAGAAACTAACAGTTTTAATCTCATTATATTATGAATTGGGTATATTGAACACTTTTGTATTTCTTTCGCCCTTGCATGTTCAACCTAAGAAATCTACGTAATTAACATGTATTTTTAAACAATTAACCTTTATCATAATTCTTGAACTTCCAAAGATTATAAGTATACCCTTCACTATGTAACTTCGAAGTAGAAGTGCGTTTTTGGCATTATAAACTTTAAATGCAATTTTCTCAACTTGTGCATTTCGGAAGTCGCAAATTCTAAAATTTATATAAATATAGTGGTTCAACCTAGTCATGATTCTTTTTTTTATTGATAGCAAATTTAATCTCCTTTTTGGAACTATGCATAACTCAATACCTGCAACTAGGTACTTTTACCCGTGCACAGCCACATTTGTGTTCTAGAAAGTATGTTGTTAGCGAAATATGCACGCTTTATTTTTTTAACTATAATATACCTATTTGGGAACACATTGGCGAAACATTAAACAAAGAATACGCATCACATATTTCGTAGGATTTTTTTTGGTTTCAAAATGGCGCCTAAGGCCACAGTGGCGCATATTGCAAAGGTCCACAGTGGTGCATATAACCCATTGTGGATTCTTGGTGTTTTATGATAGTAAATTTGTTCTTTGGTTCGTATGTTTTTACCGACATGTGTTTTGTGTTTTAGAATGCCTCGGAAACTTAAGCACGGAACATTGGTACCCAATTACCCATACCTAAGAAATTATGAAAGAAGCACTGAGACTAGTTTGCAAATAGAATAAAGAAAAAACTGTTTTTATTACATTTATGAATACGTGATTAGTATATAGTATACAAAAACTAAGAAGAAATGTTTAAAAGAAATCTCAAACTATGCCTTAGGGATTTTTATAAATAGAACTGATTGACTTAAATACGTACAAAATGGTTATATTTCTGTTAATCACACAAATTTTATCCGCTGTCTACCACCCCGAGCCACTGTGGTATTAAAGACGAGCCACTGTTACAACCCCCTAATTCACAGTGGATCATTTCTCTCTTTTCATAAAAAAAATTTATTGAAGAAAGTAATGCATATTTTCACAAATCAGTAATACATACTAAAACTAAATTAAATTTACTATAATATTGTTCTTGGTGTCTACACTAAGTATCTACTATCTATCATTTATAGTTCCGGAGATATGGCCTCTGGAAAAAAAGTGAACCACTGTAGACTACTTGACCCTACGATCCATCCACACACAGTCACACATTACCAAACGTGAAAAATCTGTCATTGAGGAACGATAATTTGTTGTATCTATTATTCTTACTTCACCCACCGTGTTTATTATTTAAGAATTAAAATCATTATCGTTTTAAATTTTATTGCACAATACAAATACATATGTTATACAACTGCGGACTCAATTTCTTAAAGCATTCTCTAGCAGTCAACCAATGGGCTAAACAAAAAGATCAAGGGGGTGCAAGGTCTTAATAGAAAAAAGAAAATAAACTCTTAAATTAATTGATTATTATTTATTACAATCAGAAACTAACTCAAATAAACATATACATATGTACTTATGATATATTTTTGTACCAAGTAAGAGACGTTAAGTGGACGTTGAAAGTTTATAAGGGAATGCTTGCTGCCTGAGAGAGGGAGAGCATTCCAAAGCCGAATAGTCTGGACAGTAAAGGAGTTGGACAGGAATCCGGTATCGAGGGACAATGAGTTTAACTTTATGGGAGGGACGGAGATCAGTGCATGAACGCCAGAAAATGAATTTAAAAGGACTAAGGCTCTGAGGGATTACTGGGTCAAACAAGAGCGAATAGAGAGTAATAAGAATTCGGAGCGGTCTTCGTTCACAGATAAGGAGCCAGCTTAGGGCTTGTCCATTAATCACGTCATACTGTATAGTGGGAGGGAGGGTCTATAAAAATCAGCAATTATCACCATAGAGGAGTGGGGGTCATCGATCAAAGATCATTATTTAAATATAACCATATATGTACCACCCTAAACTAAATTTTAAAACCTTCGCGCGCACTGCTTGTTGGCAGTAAATTACACAGTCTTGAAAATATGACTAAATATCACCATAGGGGATGGGGGGGTCTAAATTAATGGACAATCCGTAAGTTTTGGTATTACAGAAAAACGGGATGGTCATGATACATTGCGAAGCCCGAACACTAAATGAATACAATTATGGAACAGCCCACATCAAACTAATTCCAAGAGTCTTGAGTGAGATTGGCAAACATCATAAATATCATAATAAAGGAGCAAAACAAGAGCTTGAACCAAAAGAGTTTTTGTTCAACTGGAAAAATATCTGAACCGAGGTACCATTTCAGTTTCCATCAAGGAAAGCAAGCGGGTGGTCCCATCTACTCCCAAGCAACATGGCCTACTGTCATTTCATTTAGTAATAGTAGTTTAGGAAGTCAATCATCGTCAAAGTATAAAATTGTTAAGCAATGCATTGGATGCTGTACTTGCTACTGTACTGGTAAGTAAACAAGTTCTAGCATACGTACAAAGGCATCTGTTTATTAGTTAGTTAAACGCGCACTAAATCAGATTATCGAGCGCTGCCGTAGCGCGGATAGGTGGTAATTAAATGACTTCCCCCTTCTATGGATGGAGGTCGTGAATCAAACGTCAATCACAAATTACAGTAAAATATTTGCCATCCGTTAGCCCCTGCGGTTTTCGCCTTGATTTACTGTAGGTGCAGTTCTGGGGTTAATAGTTTATACTATGTAGTTGACTGTGTCACAATTTGCGGGCGGGATGCAAGCAATACGACGAAGACAGATATGATCAGTCACGTCTAGTAATATGTATACATTACGGAACGTACGAGTATATCAAAGGCATAAAAATGAAGATCGTATACATGTTATTAGAGCCGGCCGTACCTACGATGGGACACGCAATAAATAATCCCTCGTGATTGTTTAAATACACTTTACGTTGCAAAGAAAACGAGTGAACATTGACATGTACTTTTATTTTTAAAAATACTCATAAAATAAGTCACGCCACATCGCCACAAGCAAATGTATATATAAATTGGTTACGATTATTTAAATTCTACCGCTTTCAGAATTTTATGCGCCTACATACTTATTTATTTCTTTGACTTCAAGAATCAAATGCTTAAAAAAATTCCGGTTTTTCTTTACGATTAACTAGGAAGGTAGCTTTGACAGTAGTTGGGTTGGTAGGTATACTTGCAAGAAAGATATGCAGATAAGTGTCCCACTTTAGAGTGAGTGAGTAAAAGACACAAGTGTGAGTACTCTTACCCATAGTTGCGTCTCAAAACTTGTAGGAATAGCTTGCAAGTGAAGTTCAGGTTTAGGTAACGTGTAGGTACAGTCAAGGGCAAAAGTATGTATACACTTTTTTTATCTTATCAACATCATCATCATCATCATCATATCAGCCGAAAGACGTCCACTGCTGAACATAGGCCTCCCCCAAAGATTGCCACAATGACCGGTCCTGCGCCACCCGCATCCAGCGGACTCCTGCGACCTTCACCAGGTCATCGGCCCACCTTGTGGGGGGCCTACCCACGCTACGCCTTCCGGTACGTGGCCGCCACTCAAGAACCTTCCCGCCCCAACGGCCATCGGTTCTACGCGCAATGTGCCCCGCCCACTGCCACTTCAGTTTAGCGATTCGGAGAGCTATTTCGGTTACTTTGGTTCTGCTGCGGATGGTCTCATTTTTAATCCGATCACGCAGAGAGACTCCTAGCATAGCCCTCTCCATTGCCCTTTGGGTGACTTTGAGCCTTCTTATGAGACCCATTGTAAGCGGCCACGTTTCAGTACCGTATGTCATCACTGGCAACACACACTGATTAAAGACTTTCGTCTTCAAACACTGCGGAATATTGGACGAAAATATGTGTCGTAGCTTCCCGAACGCAGCCCAACCGAGTCGGATTCGACGATTGACCTCTTTCTCGAAGTTGGACCTACCTAACTGAATAGTTTGCCCTAGGTATATATATTCGTCTACAACTTCGAGTCTCCGATTATTACGGGAGTTGGTGCTACATGGGAATTCGACATGATTTTCGTCTTATCCATGTTCATCCTAAGACCAACTCGCTCGGAGGCTTTACTGAGGTCAACGAGCATAGTACTTAAGTCCTCCAAGGTCTCAGCCAAGACTACTATATCATCAGCGAATCGAAGGTGAGTGAGTTACTCGCCGTTTATGTTGATACCCAGCCTTCTCCAGTCCAGAGTCTTAAAGACATCCTCCAGTGCAGCGGTAAACAGCTTAGGGGAGATGACATCTCCTTGCCTAACTCCCCGCTGCAGCAGAATAGGCTTCGAGCTCTGGTCTTGGAGTCGGACTGACATTGTGGCGCTCTCGTACAAACACTTCAACACCTCGATATAGCGGTAGTCGACTTGGCACCGTAGGAGAGACTGTAGTACTGCCCATGTTTCGATCGAATCGAAGGCTTTCTCGTAGTCCACAAACGCTAAACAGAGGGGCAGGTTATATTCTTCGGTCTTCTGTATAACCTGGCGAAGCGTATGGATGTGGTCTACGGTACTAAAGCCTCTTCGGAAACCGGCTTGTTCGGGAGGCTGGAAGTCATCAAGCCTGCGTGCAAGACGATTCGTAATGACTCTTGAAAACAGCTTATAGACATGGCTCAGAAGTGAGATGGGTCGGTAGTTCTTCAATAAAGCGTTGTCACCTTTCTTGAAGAACAGTACCACCACACCTCTGTTCCATGCCTTTGGCGTTCTCCCTTCCAGTAAGACGGAATTGAACAACTTCTGAAGGGCCGTAAGGATCGGTTTACCACCCGCCTTCAGAAGCTCAGCTGTAATTCCGTCCTCCCCAGGCGCCTTGTTATTTTTGAGCTGTTCAAGAGCCATTCTAATCTCGCACAGGCTGATGTCCGGGATGTCTTCTGTATAGTGTCGGGTCAGTCTAGCTCTGAGGTCTTCCGCTAGATCAACTTCGGGTCTGCTAGTTGACGTGTACAGCTGTCCATAAAAACCCTCTATCTCACTCAGCAGCTCAGATCTGGATGTGACGATTCTACCATCCTCAGTCTTTAATTTGGCGAGCTGGCTTTGCCCAACAGACAGATCCCTTGCAAAAACTTTAGAGCCCTTGTTCCGCTCGATGGCTTCTTCTATACACTTGGTACGGAATTGGCGCATATCGCGTTTGAGGGACTTAGAGATCTGTCTGTTGAGCTGCCGGTATAAAGTCGCATCAACTGAGGATTGTAGAACCGGTTTCATGTTTCCTTTCCAAACTATACATTTTGTTGATATGAGGTATATCCCAAGGTTAGAATTCAACCAAGTGAACCAAATATTTTTTTACTCATAACAAGACTATAGTATTTTAAAATATAAAAAGATAATCTCAATAAACGTGAATGTACGGATTCCTTTCCACGCGAGTCTAACTCGCACTTGGCCAGTTATTATACAATACAGGATGATTCATTTTGATTCATGTAGCAGGAGTGAACAGGGCTCTGGAAAATTTTCAGAAACTGAAAATGCTAATGTTTGTTTTTTAAATTTTAGTACTTACCTGCTTCCTGAAAAGTATTATAAACGATAATAAATTACATTTTGTTCAGTTAGAAACAAATTACTTATAAAATAATTAACTACCAATAATATCTTCTACTTTTCTTCCCTCAAAAAATATTCGTGCTATTGTCGGTCACCGAGCCGCTAGGATAACAGATATTTTTATATTTACAGATAAAGCAACGAAATCATACAAAAACGCTTACGTATGTACCGTGGATGGGTTCAATTAAACAACTGTTAACCAAATTTCACACACGTAATAGACTCAGTAGGCTAAGCACAGGATTAGTACGACAATATGTCACGGCGAGATAGACTGTCCATCCCTCTTTTATTCATAATCGTCAGTAAAATATGGAAAATCTATATCTTTCGCGGCGACATACTGACATACCAATCATGCAGATAGCAATAGCCATAGGTAATAGGTACTCATACCTCATACCGGGTCGCCGCGTACTTCATGAAAATATTCCTACTATTATATTAAATCCCTTATAATATAATTATCAATCGATTGAAACTAGGAGCCCATTTCCGTCAAATTGTAGGAGATACAAGGCCTAATAATAATTTAGTCTCGTAGCATTCCTGAAATGGGGCCCAGGAAAGCCATAAATAGTCAAAAATAAACCGTGAATTGGATAAGATATTGTCGTCTTAAAAACGAATAGAATAACTAGCGGAATCCCCAGCAGAGTCCAGCATGATACGGGTGTCACCAGCGGTCACCCCGGGAGCCGGGACTTCGCGCCCTCGTGCCCTTCAGCAACGACCGAATCATTCGTAACAAACAATGTCCACAATGTAACGTAAAGCTATACTCGCTCGTGGTTCGTCTGTCGACCGCAAGCCGTAATACATGCAAATCGTCTACATATAATGATGTATCTAATTCATGCAGTTTCAAACAAAAAGCTGCCTTAATTTTAAGTCGAGCCGAGCTACCGACTTGCGAGTCCCTCATTACCCTCCACAATCAAATTGTAAGTAATTTCAATAAATATGGCCGTTGCGCACGCTGCCTATAGTTAGCCGATCCTTTATATTGCCATCTAATAAACAGTTGGGCATCACGAGAAAGCCGATCGATCGCCAAATTGATATGTTTATTATTACTTTCTCACGATCTTCCCATAGATTGATTTTTATATTTTTTAAACGTCCGTGATTTAAACGATCTTTCTAGTTTCAGCTTGTGGAAGTTATTGTTTTTTTGACTGGTTTTGTGATCGACTAGATTGGAATTCTCTTTTCTGTTTTTATTTCTTTAAAGTCAAAGGCATTTCCCGAATATTGCGGAGAATTGCGATATTAGTATATCTATTTTCCCATAGTCTAAAAGCAAATCCCCCCTTTACAGGTTGAATTGAAATACTTATTTAGCTGGTGAAAGCCAAACACGCCGCAGTACAAGTCATAATTAATCACTCAGATAAACTGCACCAATGAAGGAAGGAAGTCGGCTACATTTATATTTTGTGTGACAAAATACCTAGCGGTTTTGATCCGGACATAAAAACTCAAACAGCCCGCTTACATAGTGCTGCGGCCAGTTAAAACTGTAAAATATCGATAAAAGTATTTTAACGCGGCAGCGCCAGCCTTTCCGTAGTGTCATGTTCCGGTTGAATCCAGCTTAGTATCCTACGTTAATCTACAATATAATATAATTGTGTCTAGAGTAGTCTTCAGTTTTGATAAATTATAAGTGTTACCTTTTTTAGGGTGAACGCGGATACATATTTGTTTTTTTAATAACGTTAATTGTCGTTATGATGTATAGAAATGTTAACCTATAGGTACCTGAGTTTTCAACATAACGTCTATTATTAATTATCAACCCGGTACTGTTCTTCAATATTTCTTATTAATATTTAAAATCAAGTATTTCTATAACATAATCAATAATATAAAAAAATACATATAAAATAAAAGAACCTACAAATAAAAAATCTCGCCCAAATCGCTGCCAATGGGCAGTGTGCCCAGAAGGCTGGCCGCATTGCCACGTTGTATGGCAATGCTTATTCGCTGAGCGAAATATTGACCAGCCCTCTGGTCACCAGTGGCATCGATTAGTCGTGAGGCTATGCCTCTATTTCTTATTAATGTGTATACATTGACGTCTTCATTTGTATCCTGCAGCAGAAAATAGCACTATTAAAACTGGTATGTTACTTAATTTATCAAAGCATAAAATTATTTATTCGTTGGTTGTGCAGGCTATATGATAGAAATGTACCAGTGTACCTGTTATCTTTTTAATATTGGTTTGGAAAGCATAGCATAGTCACCACAATGCGAAAGCTTCTTGAGTCCAATAATTTAATGTCTATATAACGAAATCATCCGTATTACCATTTAGAATATACAATAACAGGGATATTCAAAAATGTTAAATTATTCGAAAAATTATACAGTGCAACCGTTATCCTAATGCAAGCGGCTGTTGAACTTGGGTCGCGGTTCGGTTGTCGATGCAGCGCTCGCCGCGGGCGGGGCAGCCCTACCGTTTCACATTCGAGCCTTTGCGCCGTCGCTTATCGGTAGCGTTTTACATTTTTATTGCTAGCGGATACGGCCCGCGCTGCGCCGACATTATTATTTCTCCCTCGCAATTATTGTTTAGAGAAGTCCCGCGGACGACCAGCACGCCTACTCCATGCTGAAGTTTGCACGTTTTCTGATGGTTGAATTGAATATGAAATAATGACTAAACTAAGTTATTTTTTACAATGCACGTATAAAACGAATTGCCTTTGAAATTACTTATTAAGTGATTATTGACTGGTTAAATTACTATATCAAATATTAAAAATAAATGCAAGACTCACTACTGTATCAAGATGCATAACTTTGGTAAAGTTGTTTTTTATTCCAATTGTAATGTCATACATACGTATATGCAATAAAAATAAAATAAAAAAATAAACGTATTATCTGTTAAAACATTTTCACTAGTAGTACGAGTCACGGGAATGAAATAGTGTCAATTGGTTATTTTTACCAATTGTCGCCTACCAAACAGTGGGTCAGGGATGAAGCACAAAAACCATTGAACTGAAGTGTATAAGTAGGCTTAGCTGATTGACAATCAATATTGGACATAGTGATAGACATTCGGAACATCCGCAATTAGTGCAAAAGTCTAGCGACCTCATGCCGACGTGCAGTCGGCGGCGGTCCCGAATACGTCTGATTAGAGTGATTACAGCCAGCATTCGGTAAACCGTCTGTAATTCGCGTGCCGTCCAAACACCGGCGGCGCTGTATCCATTGGGATATTAAACTATGTGCAAATTGAAGCACGCTCGCAAGTTCAAATCATTCGCTGAGAGCGCGTATTTATCACGCAAATCGTTAGCTAGGCCATAGCAGACGGGCCAGGCATTTGGATACGTTCCCTGATTATTTTTGGTCAAACATTATTCTGAAGTGACGACTACTTGCTGCTCATTTAAATGTATTATATTATGTAGTTCAGAATGCGATGGGTTTCTTGCATTATGGTTTGAAAAAAAAAAATGTTTTCGTTAAAAGCATGCTGCGCTGACGGTGCCTTCTTATACGATGTTACGAGTCGTAAGACAGTGTCACTACCGCTTTTTTATCCCTGTTCAAGCGTTCACTGCTATGTCAATCTATATGTGTATATATACGGTATGAAACACCCAGGAATTAAATATATGCACAAGGTTCTATATTAAAGATTGAAATGTTGTAACATCACCATCAGATATATCGGAACGGCCATATAGTTCAAAAATATGGGAACATGTACTCTAACGTCATGTTAACAGAGGCCTGCTCAGATATATATGACCACCCTGGGTGCTCCGATCCGTCGAACAGGGCGCGAAGAGGGCGGCGCGAGTCGCAATATCCGCGCGGAACCGGCGCAGACCGCCCGCCGTAGCGCTACGACACCGCCGATAATCGACTCTAATCCACCATTTTGACACAGACTTTGTAGCCTAGCCAGTACTGCCTACGAAGCTGGGGGTTCCGGGTTCAAATCCCGGCGAGACCATTATTTGTGTATTTATTTATCACAATTATTTGTTCCTTGGACGTGGCTGTTTATGTATTTATTTATTTATTACTTTTTTTAACTATAATCACCTAAAGGAATAACCAATGAAAGAAATACCAACTTTTAAAGCCAAAAACTGATTTCATATGCGATACTTTATGGTAGAACGATTTTCAGTTAAAGGTACCTCTAGGGTTTCACTTATATGTATAATATGTATAATAGTATCTATATAAAGTAGGCAGGATGATTAATCCAATTATCAGCCTCCGTAGCCTAGTTGGCAGTAACCCTGCCTACGAAGCTGGGGGTTCCGGGTTCAAATCCCGGCGAGAGCCTTATTTGTGTATTTATTTATCACAATTATTTGTTCCTTGGACGTGGCTGTCTATGTATTTGAATATCCATAATAACCAACATACATTATGTATCTGTCTATAATATACATACAGGGTGGTCGAAACCTTGACGTCAAAAAATTTTTTTTAGGTTCCCTAAGTCATGGGCTATCAGAATATACCCCATGTATGTTAGCCGATTGTTTGTAGTTTTCGAGTTATGAATTTTTGATAAAAAAATTTTTGAGAAATTCTGGAGTGGAAAAATTTATTGATAAAAAAAAACTATTGGGTTTTTTTAATATTTTCTTTTTGTAAAAGTATTACTACAAATAAAGCATTTACTGACAAAAAAATTAGCGTGCTCACTTTGATACAAGTAGGATAAAAAATACCAAATTCAAAATTTTACGTTAAAAATGCATCAAAATAGCATTAATGTACGTAAATAAAAAAAATGAAACATATCCCAAGGATTTTTGGTTATGTAAAGACTGCCCTAGACCTTAAACCTTCGTGAAAGAAAAAAAAAAGTGATACTTAATAATGAGGATTTTTCGGAGTAGTCGGTCAAATAAACTTAAAAAAGCTTAAAATTTTAAAGTAGTAAAAAATTACTTGAATAACTACACAAATTGAGTTTTCCTGGTATTTTCTGTCTTTGTTTATTGATAAGAACAACAAAACAGACGAAATTTCACTTTATTTTTAAATTAAAAATTTAGAAGTTTTTTTTAAGTTTATTTGACCGACTACTCCGAAAAATCCTCATTATTAAGTATAACTTTTTTTTTGCTTTTACGAAGGTTTAAGGTCTAGGGCAGTCTTTACATTACCAAAAATCCTTGGGATATGTTTTATTTTTTTTATTTACGTACATTAATGCTATTTTGATGCGTTTTTAGCGTAAAATTTTGAATTTGGTACTTTTTATCCTACTTGTATCAAAGTGAGGACGCTAATTTTTTTGTCAGTAAATGCTTTATTTGTAGTAATACTATTACAAAAAGAAACTGGTTAAAAAACCCAACAGATTTTTTTTATTAATAAATTTCTTCAATCCAGAATTTCTCAAAAAAAAATTTTCAAAAATTCATAACTCGAAAACTACAAAAAATCGGCTAACATACATGGGGTATATTCTGATAGCTCATGACGTGAGGAATCTAAAAAAATTTTTTTGACGTCAAGGTTTGGACCACCCTGTATATTAGGTATGTATGATAATCGTCTCTTGGACCCGACTAGGGAATGCAACCCGGGTACCCGAAAACCCGGGTACCCGCGCTCGTGGGTTGCGAAGCGTGCATGGGGTCTCACTGCTTGATGATGGAGACTCAGACACTCGGAAACATGTCGCGCGTAGTAACTAAATACGAGTGAGTTTGATTATATTTATAGTTATTATGTCTCACGAAAATTTAATATGTCCCAAGGTATTTATTTATTTATTTATTACTTTTTTAACTAGAATCTCCTGAAAGAATAACCAATTGCATAAAGAGTGAAAACCAATTTTAAAACCGAAAACTAATTTTATATGCGATACTTTGTGGTAGAACGATTTTCAGGACTTTGATGTCACGAAAACTTAGTAACTTGGTAGCGGAATTTTATAAAAGTAATTTAAACGGTTAGAAGAGAACTGTTGAAAATATGTGGCTTAACCCGTTAACCCCGTATGCCACTGGCTTAACCCGAGGTTATGCAAGTGGGGATTTTAAGTATGTGATTCTACCCGATTAATTAATTAAATATTACGCTCTAGATCCTAAAATTGTTACTCTTACGATGAACTATTGAACTATGGACGACTTGGTATTTAAACTAAAACGAAATAAGTTGTCTCTGAACTTTCCACGATGTTGATTATATTTATCATCATCATTTAGTAACCTGGTGACTGGGCACTTTTAGGAACACCTAATTAGTGTGACATTAAAAAACCTTAATTGCATTCAGGTTCGTAACAACAATTAAGTACCAACGGTATCTTTAGGATACCGCACTTAATAGTGCTTAATTGTCGTTACAAACCTGACTAAACTTAAGATTTTTAAATTTCACGCTAATGGGGTGTTCCTAACAGCGAAAAAGCTCAACTGTGTAAGTATGTAACTATTACATACATAAATACTAATTATTAGCTATAGCTTAGCCAAATGTGAATATGCAACAATAAGCCAACTTGATACCTTCCATATTTTTATGTATATAAAAAAGAGTGGTTCAAATCATACGCACATGAATTTTACACCCTCCAATATCTATTTATTAATGTATCGGGTGATGGAAAATTAAATCATGTTCCCTCGTGAAATAAATTGCGATAACGCGACAACCTCCGTCGGTGAGGTGACAATATTTAAATTATGTCAAGTTATCAACCAATGGAGAGATTGGAGAGGGAGGAAGCATCCACGCGAGAAGTCAACCGCCAATGGCTTTGGGGAATCGAAAGTTGAAATTTAATGCTCCTGTAGCAACAATTTTTGTTGTAATCGATTGTTTAGCTGCGGGCAAACCGACACAAGTGGCAAGCGTTGGGTGTTTGCAATGTGCTGGTGATATGCTGCGTTCGGGCTACTCATTGCCATGGCATGACCCTGATGAAACTTCAGAAAAGCCAATCGAATTAACGACTGTGAAGTTAGCCTGTTCTGTTAAGCTTAGTTTCCACGCTTTCGTTCGTACTGACATAGGTATTGGTGCATGCCGATTGAGAGTCAGTATATACCTACTTACAGTGTAGATCCTACACTGTTTTATATCTAGTCTTCATGTAGTCTGTAGCTAAGTATATTTATTAGGACAAAAATATGCGTACACTCATAAAATGATAACGCAGGCTTATCATGATGACGCGTTTACCTTTTATCCAGCTACTTTCGCACTTGCGTATACTTCTTAGAACGTGACGGCAACAACGACACGATTAAACACGGGACCATCATAAGCCTACAGAATTGAAATAAAAATATTAAGTTAACGGAGTTGCCGTACTTAGTGCAAGCAAGACTAATAATTACGAAATGATTACCTTTTACCATGCAGGTAGGATAATTTGATAAAAAAAACCAATTTGCCTGTTGCCGCCCCTCGCCCGCGCTACCGCGTGCGCCGCGCGCCTCGCAGAACAACCTGATACCATTTTATTATTTCGTTTACTCAAATTAACTAATTGGCATTTTCGATTTATATCTTCAAACCTTTTATTACTTCCATAGTATGTTTATAAGTATACAATAAGTATGTATGTATTCTTATCTTAAATGTACCCCTTAGGGTTACACTTCTACCTATTGGATTTTTATGTAAAATTGCCCTATTACGACTAGGTACCCCAAGAGTTGTTTCTCTTAATGTGTCTGAGGATAAAGCGTTTTCAGTTTTTGCGGTTACAGATATAAGCGACACCGAAGATGCATATCCTTTGCCTGCTAAGGGCAGGGACATTCGCATAGTTGTTGATGAAGTGGTTAGAATCCTAAGACTTAATTATGATTTCATAGGTTTTGAAATTATAATTACTAAACATAAATAAATATTATTAAACATTTTTTCTAGGGGCGTTCGATATGTATAATCATAGGTACTTAATAAAAAAAAAATCACTGATAGTTGGAAGCTTTTCCAATTGAAACTCTAAGTAGTCAGTAGTCTTGAGGTTAGGGAACCAGCTACTGTACGAAATGTAAGGACTATTTCAATCGTTTATCTTAAAGAAAACTTATTCATTGTTTAAACCACACATACCTACACATAATTATCTCTATCCTATGGGCATACATAAAACCGAAACCTTACTAACGTAAAGACAAAACTCGACAATTGCGACCTCCGCATGAAGTTCTATTTATTCCTCATGACTTGATTGGATCCATTCATGAATAGATTTCTCAATTCAGTTAGGTCCCAATTTACTAGGGCTGGAATTGTGGAAGCATTAGAAGGATTATTGTACGTTGGTAATGGAATACATAGATTGGATGGAGACATAACGATTAATCTCCCGGAACCCGATACATTGGTGATGACGGAATATTAAAATTATGAGTCCTGTTATATACCGACAGGTGCATATATATTTCTTACTATTATCGATTTAAACGTCGTTATTTTAGAAATATCATGTGGGCATACATATACAATTAATATGTATAAAGCTGAATCAACGTCCTCGCTAAACCTTGTTTTTCAGTGCTCGGTTGATCGGTGAAAAAAACATGTTGATTGGCATGTCAACATGACCAGTAAAGTTGTGCCTCATGGTAAGTTAAATCCAGCGGAGCACGTACTCAGGGCTGGTCATCGTTTTGCAAGAAAGTAAATACTCGTAAACCTAGCGCGACGAGCCAATGTTTAACAAAGCCTAATGATTATTGAGGGCGTCGGTATAATAAAGTAATAGTTTATTGGCAGTATGTTTGTACGATCATGCGTCATAGGCGCGCCCAGTGGATTCGGTTTCTACATACTTCTGCTCATTAAAATTGGAGTGGCATTATTTATTAGTATTTTTAGTGTAATTCCAAATGCATATTATTATTGATCAGACACTGATACTACGTAGCTTTCAGTATGACATAGTAAATATAGGGATATGTACTCTGATGTTTGGGCCATGCACTTTCGCAACTAGTCGTACGAGTACATACCTAACGTTCGTCCTGAATGTCATAAAGACTGACGACGATTATTGAGTTTCGAGATTTGGCATGGTGATCGCCGACCACAGTCGCCGACATTGGTTCCTTTTGGATATGGCATAATGAGGAAAAATACATATTACTGATATTACTTACATAATCTAAATGTTTCTGTAACATTGATCAATGTAATATTATAACAGATTCTGTTTTTTAAATACAGGTTGGCCAAAAAATAAGTGCTTTCCCGCTAGAGACTTTAGGAAACAGAATCTCTTAGGGGATTAAAAAATATATAATAAATTAAAGTATCAGAAGTAGTAGTTCTAAGTAGGTCTCAGTACGAGTATCACCTAATAGTAGTAGTACGCATTTTCAAAAACATTTCAGTTCAGTATTTAGTATTAGTATTTCATTAGGATTTATCATTTAGAAGGAACCTTTCCTAGGTATTTAAATCACGAGAAGCAAAGTTGGGACCTAGAGCTCGAATAGTAGAACCACATTCATTGAGGGAGGTTATTGATCGCGTCTTTAAAGTTTGATTGGTGTATGATCGGGGCTTTTCCTTCCTTCTGGCAACAATGGGCAGCGGCCGGTGCAACGTAAGATCGCACAAAGGCTCGGCGGGCTCGCTCAATCACAAACAGTGTCCTTACCATTTGTTGGCTACTTGTGTAGTGTACACCCCACCGTGAGTGCGAGCGGGGTGCATGGAAAGTAAAAGCAATTAATTGAATCAGGCGTTACTTTGCGGAAGTCCATATTCAAGGATGAACAATATTGCTTTGCTATTCCGCGATACAGAATGTGTAGCTAATTAGTGTAACCCGCTATAATTACTTGCGTATTTTTTGCATGCAATTAATTTTCCCACCCTCCCGCCGCAAAAATAAATACGCAAATAACTATAACAAACCACCACCAATAACACTATACTCGACACGTGTTTCGCCTCTCTACGAGGCATCATCAGGAGTTGACGATGTTGTCGGTCTGGTGTCCGGCAACAGAATGAGCTGTCCTGTCTGGTCGGCCATATTTATAACCTCACCCTGACCCCGCCCCCTACCCCCTTCTCCCCCCCTGGCGACGGAAAAAATTCGTAATAACGGCGATGACGCAACATTCAACTGCTCGTTAATAATTACACCTCTACCGTTGTACCTAACTATTTCCAATTGTTCCAGAACATTCAAACGTAAACCTTTATCACAAACGTGCAGAACATTAAAAGAGTGGTCCTCAGATAAACTATGGCCACTCTCTATCAAATGCTTCGCGAAATTTGAACCATCCAGAACGTTCAAATTTCGCGAAGCATTTGATAGAGAGTGGCCATAGTTTATCTGAGGACCACTCTTTTAATGTTCTGCACGTTTGTGATAAAGGTTTACGTTTGAATGTTCTGGAACAATTGGAAATAGTTAGGTACAACGGTAGAGGTGTAATTATTAACGAGCAGTTGAATGTTGCGTCATCGCCGTTATTACGAATTTTTTCCGTCGCCAGGGGGGGAGAAGGGGGTAGGGGGCGGGGTCAGGGTGAGGTTATAAATATGGCCGACCAGACAGGACAGCTCATTCTGTTGCCGGACACCAGACCGACAACATCGTCAACTCCTGATGATGCCTCGTAGAGAGGCGAAACACGTGTCGAGTATAGTGTTATTGGTGGTGGTTTGTTATAGTTATTTGCGTATTTATTTTTGCGGCGGGAGGGTGGGAAAATTAATTGCATGCAAAAAATACGCAAGTAATTATAGCGGGTTACACTAATTAGCTACACATTCTGTATCGCGGAAGAGCAAAGCAATATTGTTCATCCTTGAAAGTAAAAGCACACACGCAAAAAAACACATCAAGTCAAATTAACAAAATATTAATCATCGCGGTAAAGTGTGATTTAATTGGGGCAAAATTCTTTTCGTTGTCTTATTTTATGTCCCTAACCGTGACGCAGTGGTGATTTTTGTACGAGATGATGTTTTGTTTTCTATTTCTGATGTATGGTTTAAAATGTAGCGTGAAAAAGAAATACAAGTGCACCGGATTTTTTTTACGTACAGAGTCGAAACAGCAACTACAAGCGTGACAGAGTGGTATGAAACATGGCAACGAAAATAACTTTGACCCAATTATGAAAATTATATTATACCTTGTGTAAACCTAATACGGACGATAAATCAAACCAGGCATGGGATTGATTATTTAGTGTAATCATGGATTACAGGGTTTTTTTAAGTTACACTTAACTATGACCCCAAAGATTTTTTTAAGGTTTTTGGATCAGCAATGTAGGTACGAACATTTATTTGTTAATATTAATATGGCAGCTATGTCATCTGCTTTTGAAATTAGCTTTCAACGAGCGTTTATTGCACTATGCACTACGCGCAATGGCGCGCCGTATTATTTCGTACGGATAATTATGTTGCTCTAATTTTAAGTATTAATTAGTTATCAAAATGTACTTATAAGTACATTTAGGACATAATAAATTATGACCTAAACTAACCTCCGTAAAAGGGTTTCGCCAGTATTAGAATTATACCCTGTATAAATACAATACACATGACGTGTTAATGTGATACGGAACAATTCATCCTGCTCTCTACATTTTCAGATTAAGATAGTTAAGAAAAAAAGTGGGAAGGTGTCATGTTGGTTTGAATTACGCTGACAATTTGCTGACGCGGCGAACTCATGGTAAGGACACAGCACACGCACGTACCCTCACTGCAATATTAACTGGCGGGCTTCTTGCTCCGCTCTCGGTTATCGTACAATTTTAATTACCTTTCGCTTCCTTACCATTGTGGACACAAATTGGTCAAGATATTCTGTATCATATTTATCCCGTAAAGTTACGTTTAATATTCTCTTGACGTTTCTGTTATTAAGACCCTTTTGTCGTTAAAATATGAGTGATAATCGTGAACTATTAAATCAATATTATTTTTCTTTACTTATATCCCTTTGGTGGCTAATCAAAATTGAAATCAATTGATTGATTTATCATTTAGTATTCGGCTGATAATTTTCGGTGATAAACATAAAACTAAATCAACAAACGACAATTTGCAGTAGCTCCAACAAGTCAACAAGTTGGATATTAGGCGCAAATAATTTGAGATCATCTATTTATGTACTAAGGTGAGAAATGATCCCTTCACCTTATCTCTGAAGCCGGCAACCTAGTCCCGAATCCTTCAGTAGGGTGCTGAGCTAATAGACAGAACCATAAGGAACTTAGAATGTCACCTTGGAATATTTCTAGCTCGATCCTTATGAAGTCTTGCGTTGCGGGCCAGAGGGATCATCCCTGTCTCCTGGTTGACGAAGTACTGGCGTCCAGTGCCTCAAACACGCATCGAGAAAAGATCTCAAAGCTGCACCAACTTGTTACAGCACTAATCTCCAGCCATGAATGAGGCACCGAATCATTGGCCTTCTTGTAGTCAATCCAAGCGGCAGGACTTGATGATAAAATGGTCATGTCAATGAGGAGGAGCTCTTTAGTACCACGGGACCCAACCCTGCATACATTTTGAGCTAAGGTCAGAATATTGTTCGTAACAATTATTAAGTTTTGCACTCAAAATTAACGTAGGACTTAAGGAGCTTGAAAAGTGTAGGAAAGCACATGGTAATATTTATATAATTATTTATTTATTTTAAGTCGAAAATTAAGTAATATAATTATGGAAATGTCAGTTCTATGTGAAATATAAAAACTAATAGCTATAAACATAATTTTAGAGAATTCGAAAAAAAAATCCTCCTCAGTCTCCTGGCACTTTTCTTAAAACGTTACTATTTCAAACTATATAAGTATATAAAATTTCAATCATCTTGATATCACCTATCAGTTTGTCTTTACTGTTTGAGTCCCTAAGACGTTATTTATTAATTAAGAAATACAAAAGTAATTTGATCCGATAGGTATTATTTTATAGTTTGACACCATCCTTACAGATAATGGCCCATTTAATAGTAGTTACCATATGTTGATTTTGTAAATAGATATTCGTATGTGTTATTCGTAGTCGGCGCAGCGCTACTTTTCAACCGACTTCAAAAAAGGAGGTGGTTCTGAATTCGACTTACAGATTATAGGTATGTAAACGATTTAGTTTTGGGTATTAAAATGGTTAGGCGACTTTTCATGTGTAATTACAATTTATATTTTATTTCATTTATAAATTTTTAAAATAAATGTCTTTAGGTATCTTTATTGTAAACGTACCTACTATAACTGAGTTTAATTACCTATAATAACATCATAATAATACTTTGTCTTGAATATAACACTATTAAGTTCCTGGATAACATAAAAACACGTTAATAACACTACTTAAATAAAAAAAAAACAATAGTTACTCAATTGTGCACGCGATTTAATTCATTGTTAAGATAGTTGAACTTGATAATGATTAAGTAATGGGTTAGTTTGCCTTCATGCCTTATTATCTATCTCCTTCAACTGTTAAGATTTACATTGTTATTACTTATCTTATAACTATATACATACATATATTTAGGACCATTTTAACTCTTTCTGTCTTTAGCACGGGATATTTTATACATCAATTGGCATTTCAGCCAACTACAGATGTAGTGAGAAATGCCTTGCCTTCGGAAACGTTCGTCAACGTCATGCTGTTTCAGTCTATCTCACTGAGACTGACAGTAATAGCTGTCATGCTACTTCAGTCAGACTCGGTGACACTGCCTGAAACAGCATGTGTTTACGAACGTTTCCGAAGGCAAGTAATTTCTCACTACACCTGTACAGTGCTTGGCCGCTATAAAGTCAATTCTGACACCTGTGATATCAATACATTATGTGTTAAAAAGTGACATTGTTTGCACTGTTTGAAGAGACAATACCTATATTGTCAGGAATGCTATGAAAGCAAGCTGCTTTCGTAGCAGCCGAGCACTGTAGCCTAAAATGACGAAAGAAAAACTAACCACGCAGATCCTTTTGATTTTTTTTTATATTAAATATTAATAAACAACGTCCTGGGTATCTTGTCCTTGTGTCGGAGTCTCCAAAATAGTTATTAGTCTGGAGCAGCCCTGAAGAGACGATGAACGACTCTTTACGAACAATTGAACTGCTACTGTTCTATTGTCGGGCTGAATGCGCCTCGTGTCCACGCACACTACCTACCAGACTATGTTTACTACAATAGGCTTAGCGAAGCTACGAGCAGCCTGTGAAAATAACCCTTACCTGGTTCAATTTAAAGCGGACCCAATATGCATAGTTAACACGTTGAACGCCACGCCAAAAATGTAGTCTTTCCATTGGAGCCACAGGGGTCACCGGTGAGCCTAACCATGTTGAACCATTGGGGCCACGGGGGTCACCGGTGAGCCATCGCGAGCCTTCATTTCAAACCTGTTTTACAGGCCACCGTTCACTTATTCCATCCAAAAACGTATGCAGGGTGAGCCGTGTGGCCCTAGAGAAGATACAAATTGCCTTGGTTCTTTTGTACTGTGAAGGACTTATGATTTTTTCGTCATTTTGTGAACTTAGTTAGGGTTGGCTAACTCGTCATAGGTAAAATATAGTTGAAGACTTGCAAATAAAGATTTTAAATATCGAGTTTGGTAAAAAAATAAACTAAATTAGTTTTTAATGTTTAGATTTATTTATTTACCTAATTTTAAGCATATAATACAAATTTCAGTTGTTTAAAAATAGGTAACGTCGTCGACTTACTCGCTATCAAGATGGCACTAAAGTTTAAAAAAGCTTGTATTCTTGAGCTTTTCGTAAAACAATTTATCACAATTGGCATAGTAAACTTAAAGGTATTTATTATAATTATAATTCTTATCAAAAGTAACAAAAGTACAAAATCATGATAGATAGTGAATTCTGTCATGGTTTGGCTCCGGAATTGTTTAGAAGGAAGCTACTTTTTAGATCGAGGGGGGCATTATCTCCAGATCGACGTCGACGGAGTTGCTATGGGTAGCCCTGTGGCACCGTTTTAGCAAATAACTGGATGGAGCATTTTGAGGCCAGCATAGATCTGCAACCATGGAAGTGAAATTATGGAAGCGGTATGTCGATGATGTCTTCTGCGTTATGAGAGGTGGCAAGCATGAAGTTGAGTAATTACTCCAGTATCTCAATTCCATTCATACTAAAGTCAAATTCACATATGAATTAGAATCGGAGCGTAGTTTGCCTTTTCTGGACGTGAAGGTGATAGGTCGAGATGATGGTTCTTTGGCGCACACTGTCTATAGGAAGCCCACACACACGGGCAGGTATTTGAATGCTCTGTCTCACCGGCAGCTTCAGTCTGTGGTTAATTCTCTAAAGAACAGAGCACATGACCTTTGTGACCCTGAATTTCTGAAAATTGAGTTATCGCACGTTCAGGAGGTTCTGAAGAGAAATGGCTACATAATGAATAGACGGCAACCCAGACGAATATCGAGGAAGAAACATTCAGATGTTGTGAGGCGACCAGCATTTTTGCCTTATGACAGGGGTGTAACGGACAAAATAGGTACGCTTTCGAATAAGTATTCCATACCAACCGTTTATATGCCGTTATCAAAGGTGGCAGGGTATCAAAGGTCGCCTAAGGATGTTTTACCTTATCACACACCGGGCGTTTATAAGATCGATTGTAGCTGTGGTAGTTCCTATATTGGGGAAACTAAACGCACCATAGCGGAAAGGGTCAAGGAACATATCACGGCTGTTAAAAAGCGTCAAACGAATAAGTCTGCTGTGGCCGAGCATTTGTTGGAGTCTGGACCTAACCACTTGAGCTCCATAACCCGAAAGTCCTCTCAACCGAGCGTATACATCATAGCCGAAAAGTATGTGAAGCTATTGAAATTAAGAAACATCGGAATTTTAATCAAAATGAGGGGCAAGGAATCTCGTCCGCGTGGAATCCCGTGATTTACAAATGTAAGCGTGGTGAAACATCCATTTTAAAGCCATTGGATGTTGGGAGTGTTGTATGTAGACCTAGTGACAACCCTAGCCTAGAAGTGAAAAAAGCTTAATTGTCGTTACAAAACTGACATCGACGATAACTTTTTTGTGAGAGTTAAGCTAATTGGGTGTCCCTAGATGTGAAAATGCCCGGATACCAGCCGTACTGATAGTTGCGAGACTTGCGAATGCGCAGGCAAATGCGGAGTGTGCGGGCGGGTGAGCCGCGGCGTGACCCCGCGGCCCCCGCGGAAGGAACTTCACAATTCCTTCCGTTCAGGCCACGCGGCTCACCGGTGAGCCTTTTAATGAAACTCGAGTTTTTATGACGTTTAAGCTAGTATCTCCTAATCTATTTTGCTAAATATAATATTCTGCATCCAAAATGACCAAAATCTCATTTTTGAAAAAATAGCCCATTACTCGATTTCACCATGGCCTCAACGGAAATATCGTGAAGGCTCACCGGTGAGCCGCGTGGCGTCCAACGTGTTAAACCGGTAAAATAACGACTTTGACAGACAAGACAGGTTGTAGCGTAGGCTCCCCATACACGATCAGATTCGGACTCACGAGCGCGAATCGTGGAACGGAGCACGATTGTCGACGTGTCGGGAATGACAATAAGGTGAACAGCCTTTAGCTAGATTTGATGGGCATTGTTTAATACGGTTTCACTTATGTCTCTTCATGACTTTTGTTCTTTCTTTTGCCTTTCCACCGATTGGTGCTGCGTTGAACGGTGATACATTTGTACCTACGAAGTAGTTTTGTATAATTACAATGTTTCATGTTATTTCTTAAACGTCGTGTTTTTAACTTTGTTAATAGGATGTGGTGTTTTAGAGTTTGAACTAACGAATACTTATTAGTATATTTACGAACGAAAAGCACCGGGAACAATTAGTCAAATTCGAATGAAGTTACTAATATCTATTTAAATATAAATATATTCATAAATAAAAGAAAGAAAATGGTTATTCGAATCTGGGTCACAATTTGTTAGTTTTCCAGGACAATTAGTTTCTCAAAATGCATATTTCTAAATAAAATCTGACCTTCAATTATTTGAGGATATCGCTTATGAACCCATCAGAGTAGCAATTGAAGCTCACGAATTCCCAGAGTCTTTGTAAAAACATCACCTTTAATACTTTATTTTGAAACATAATTAATTTGTTTATTCATAAATCTGTCCGACTACTATCGTGTTCTAATGAAGTAAGTGAAGAAATGGCCAAAGTAATGTTAAAATCTCAACTATCATAGACCCACTGTTTTGAAGCTTTAGGTATGTGTCTATAATTTTTCAGTGAAGCAACTACTCCACCTACTCATCCATCGATCCTTGAACCTAAAGAAAAAGATTGGACTAGTGTCATAAATAAATAACTTATCCACATGGTAGGTATCTACTACTACTGTTATTTAAAAAGGAGCCTTGTACATTTACTTTATTGAACACCAGATATTATCCGCCTATCTTCCGATATAAATGTCGATCTACCCTCTTTCGAAGTCGCTTTTTTCGCACAGTGTCATGGTCACTACCACCGTCTGTGTTCTCATGTGAAACTCGATCACTAGTACAACACACGAGTATGATACTCACGGTATCAACTTGCTTGTATTTGGACGCGAGACACTTGACAAATTAATGTTAAGTTTTACCATTGTAGATAATAAAAGGAAAAAAAAAAGTTTTAAGTTGAGGCTTAATTTATGATATATATTATTTCAATTACTTAATGGTGAATACCCCCGCTTTTAACCGCTTTGAATAATATGAATAACCATGTTAGATACATACGGATTACATCTGGAAGTTATTTACTTCAGTGTAACAGACAAACAGCAAAGACGTAATATCCAATTTTCCTTGCTGCAGCCGCCATTACACTACCAACTAACGAATGAAATAAGAAACACTTCGGTTGTTTAAATTGCATAGTGAATTTGTACTCTGTAGATAATAAATACATTTTCCTTCTGCCAGCTGAGTGCAAGTCAATATTTGCGTTAGGAAAAGACTCTCGTAATATCTGTGGACGAGATTTATTCGATATGCATCGGTAGGTACCTACGAGTAGGATCGCATACACAAGCATTTAGTTGCTTTTCACAATAATGAGTTCCGAATGTGTAATCCGACAATAATAATAAAGATCTTAACTGTACGTAGTCGCAAATCTAAGGTAAAAGTAGATAGGTACTTACCAGAACCCAGTGTACCATTGTCGGGAAATTTATTAATTAGATCATACTTAATTTTATTTTAAGTCTTCATGAATTTTAAACAAAACACTGTAAGTGAATTTTACACAAAATCCCAATTGGTCGAAGTGTATTCGTAAGGGTCTCATTGGTCCCACCAATAAGATAAGATGTGAGAGTATAGTTATACATAAGTATTATGGTCAGTCGGCGTCACGGAATAATAAAAACAGTTTTGAACGGAATAATAAAAACTGTTTTTTTCTGTTCTGTGGTCGGCGTCAAATACTTTAGCAACTAAAGTGGTCATATAGTTCGGTACACCATACATGTAATATGTTTCGATCCATTGAGAGGTTCCTTATCATGGAGTAAAAATAAGTGAGTAAGCCGTTTCGCTAAATATCTAAATATGTTTGAGTCTCACGTCCATTATAATTCTAAATTAATTAAATCTGAATGATTCTGAATGATTTTCAATTATTTATTGAGTTTTCATTGACTCTTAAAATCCTCTTGAGTAAAACTTTACACGTTAAATGTACAGTGACTGTGACCGGGTACTCTAGATCGATAGATGTAGGGCTCTTGTGGCATCCCCCCGTGAGGGCTGAGGTCCCTAAGTAGGCCACAGTATGGGGTGCAGAGAGAATTGATAAAATTATGCACTAACACAGCTGGGCCGGCATTATTGTGCAGCCATTGTCTGCGACTCTGCGGCTACGGCTAATTCGTACGGATTAAGGGTTTTGGTTTGCGTAAGAAAATAACGAAAAATTGTTTTTAAAACCTAGCTAACGACTGTGAGCTGATTATTATTT
>JALPQI010012373.1:0-26583 GCA_025490895.1 Thaumatotibia leucotreta
TACTAAAAAAAGTCATTATAATATCTAAAAAAATTCAATACAAACACAGGTTAAAAAAATCAAATAACATGGTTAGGACAATGTGGAACATAATTAATGAAAGAACAAATAAAAAACAGAAAAAAGAACCGCAAAACTTAAGCCTTCAAATTGATGATAGGCTAACCAGCGATCCAAAAGAAGTTGCAAATTTTTTCAACGACTTTTTTGTATCAATTGGGCAATCCTCTGAAAACACAGCACTCACCGAACAAAGAACCGGAAGACCTGTACTCCAACCCACTGAGAATACTATGTTTCTTGCCCCAGTCAGCTATCAAGAAGTACATACGATTATAAAAAACTTAAAAAACAAAAACAGTTGCGGAATAGACGATCTCCCGCCGTCGTTAGTACGGCAATGTGCAAATGAGTTAACTTTACCTTTATGTAACTTAATAAATCAATCATTTATGGAAGGTAGTTTCCCCGATTTATTAAAAACAGCCATAGTGAAACCGATCCATAAAAAAAACGCTAAAATCAATCCAAATAATTATCGCCCGATAGCTCTACTTCCTACGGCATCTAAAATATTCGAGAGAGCCATGTGCAACCGGATATACGCATTCTGTGAAAAGTACAAAATATTTAACGAGTCACAAAATGGCTTTCGTAAAAAACGCTCTACAACCTTAGCTGTATTCAAGTACGTACAAGCTATCCTTGACATATTAGACTCAAAGCAATATGCTATTGGCATTCTCCTAGACATGACTAAAGCTTACGACAAAGTTCAGTACCCAATTCTATTAAATAAGTTATACGGAATCGGAGTTCGGGGAACAGCTCATGAATGGGTTAAATCGTACTTAACTAATAGGAACCAACATGTTGAGCTAGATTACTATAATCACAAAACGGGTGAAATACTAAAAGTGCAGTCCGAAACCCAACCTATTACCTCCTCTATACCGCAAGGCAGTGTTATAGGCTGCCTTCTATTTCTCTGCTATATAAACGACCTGCCAAAAATCATACAAGATAAATCTATATTATTTGCTGACGATATCTCAATACTCACAACGGGCCAATGCACAATAAACATGAATGAAAAAATAAAAAACATACTAACGTCGAGAGCTGGATGCATGATCACCACCTAGAAATAAATTACGAAAAAACTAAACTAATGACCTTCTACCCCCATCAAAAAGAACAATTAGAAATAAATTTCATCCATAACTCCATTGAACTAGAAGTCATCGACTCATTCTCATTACTCGGAATCACCATAGATAAAAACATATCCTGGAAACCGCACATAAATAATATAAGAACCAAATTAGCTAAGTTTACTTATGCACTAGGCGAAATTAAAAGAACTACTGACATCAAAACTGCACTTTCAACATATTATGCATATGGGTACTCCTGGCTATGCTATGGAATAATATTATGGGGAAATAGTACCGACGCTCCCTCCCTTTTTATTAAGCAGAAAAAGCTAATACGCATCATAGTAAATATTGAAGAGCCCGATAGTTGCAAACCTTACTTCCTACAACACGAAATACTAACTCTACCCTGCATATACATACTCGAAACATGTAAATTTGTCCATAAATATATAGAATCTTACACGAAACGAGGAGACATACCCTCTTCCCACCCTTCTAGACACAACTCACGATTAATAGCACCTCCCTCTCGATTAAAACTACACTCATCTGGTCCTTTAAAAATGTCTATAAAATTGTATAATAAATTACCTGAAAAAATTAAAAAAGAAGAGAAATTTCATATTTTTGTTAATAAATTAAAGAAGCTATTAGTAACTAAAACATACTATTCTGTGAATGAATACTTAAATGACCAACTGTTAGAGTGATACTGTGAAAAAACAAAAATTGAATTAGTATAAGTTACTTTTAAGATTTGCCAATATTTCCATGCCCTTACGGGGCTCATGTATGATACTTTTATTTTGTAAGATCCTATGTACTACATGAAAGAAATAAATTACTTGATTACTTGAAGACTTGGCCCTTGGAGTCCAGTGTTGTCCGCAGGCAACTCGTTGCCAGCCACTGCCTTGAGTGAAGGCATCACACTCATTTGGTGCATACTATGGGTTAAAGACACCTTTCCCATCCAAGCCAGTGTCAATGGTCCTATATTAGAACAGTTTTGATCAACCAAGACATACCGGCCATATTCGCAGCGGCCTACAGCGAAGACTTGGCCCTTGGAGTCCAGTGCCAGAGAATGGTGTTGACCGCAGGCAACTCGTTGCCAACCACTGCCCCGGGTGAAGGCATCACACTCGGTTGGTGCGTAGAGGGCTGTCTTGCGTTTTTCTCCTGTTATACCTGTGATATTTGGGTTTGTTAGTATTTAAGATAATATAGAACTTATTCCATAGCTCAGTATTCTTTAATACTGTAAACGGAGGAATGGTGTTTTTAAAATTGAGACTCAATTAAAATAATAGAATTTAGAAATCATTCGTGAAGGAAGATTAGGAACAGATTGTACTATTTTTTTTTTAGATATAGTACAGTTAAAGGTAAAATAAGGTGTACACAAAAATGTTCAAAAATATGTCCCAGTGCACTCTAATGAGGGTTTTTGAGACTTTTTCTGCCGCTATGGGGAGGTGAGATGGCAGCACTGAGCCGACCGTTTAACGAACTGTCAAAATAAATACGCGCATTTAATTTTCAACATATTTATTAGGTTTATTTATTCTGAAAACCATTACTTTAGGTATATTGTTACCTAAAATAAATAAATAAAATAGTTCCAAGTCAATTCTCATGAAACTAACAAAGTTATAGTAATTATTTTTAATACCAGTGACTTTGAGCGCCTGTTTTAGAGTTCAATCTTCAGTTCGACGACCATGTATTAGTCGTAATCCATTATAAAATCAATTCTCTTCCAAATAAAATAGAATTTCAATATTTTAGGCCCAGGTGCCTATGAATAGTATGAATCTGACAGCTGTCGAGACCAGGTGCGTACGAAGCGCCGCCTGGTGGTAGAAAAATTATCGAAAACCCTCATTCTGTGTAATAAGAACGTCGTAACATATTTATGAGCGGATTCTATCGATACTTATTTTTGCACTTCACTGTACAATCTGTGCAGTTCCAATTTATTCATTAAAGGTTTTTAATCCTCCTAGCTTGCATACAATGAAAACCTTTACGTGACATTATATATGTAATCGAGGTCCTCATCTAACCAGTGATAGACCAACCCCCTTATTCATAAAAGTCTCCTAACAAGCCACTAAGTATTGTTTGTCCCTTTCGCTCTTATCAGGGCATTTTCACTTCTAGGGACACCCAATTAGCTTAACTCTCACAAAAAAGTTAACTTCGATCACGTGACCCGCACGATCACGTGACGTTCGTCATCCGCAGACCACGAACCCTGTAAAGTGTTCGAAACGTCGGAATGAAGTTAAAATTAGTTAATATACGCGAGTTTATCCGTTTTCATAGTTTTATTCGATGTCAGTTTTGTAACGACAATTAAGCATTAAATATTTAAGTAAATCCACTTTATTCATGTTTCTATATCGCATATTCTTTCTGGATTAAATGATAAAAAATATTTTTGTTAATATTTAATGCTTAATTATCGTTACCAAACTGATATCGAAGTTAACTTTTTTGTGTGAGGTAAGCTAATTGGGTGTCGCTAGAAGTGAAAATGCCCATCAATGTCTATAAGGGCTAAAGGAACAAACAATACTTAGAGGCTTGCTAAGTTAGGAGACGCTTATGAATAACGGGGTAGCACTGTAATGCCGTGTGGTGACGGCAGTAAGAATACATTTGTCACCACCGGATGTCACCGGTGTCGTAAGAGTCGACTAAGGGATTGAAGTGTCACTGACCATTCTACAAGATTGATGATGAGCAGCAGCGTCATCATAGTGGACACATTACTGCGATCGCCAATCCGCTTGTCCAGCGTGGCGATTATGGGCATTTACCTCCTAATGCGTCTATACGCATAGTTAATAGGAGAGGCCTACGTCCAACAGTGGACTAACATAGGCTGATGATGATGACTGTAATTTTATATTTACATAGTTTTGGTTGAAATAAATAAAGAAACAGACTTAAACTGCGGTATACGGTTGTGGACAAGAATAGCAACCAACAGAGACAAGTGGAGGGTCTTAGGGGAGGCCTATGCCGGAAGGCAAGTCGACCGATGTCAAATAATTAATTAATAATAATAATAATAATAAGTAAACAAAATGCATGACACAATGCAAAGAACTAATATTAAAAAGAAAATAACAGTAACATATAAGGTGACATATTCAAAGAAATGAAATGAAATGTTATTAAATTTATTATGTATGAATGAGGTCGAAATAAATGGCTATTTTATTTTATTTTATTTATACGGTTGTCTTACCGAGTTGCCCGTAGTTATTCAGTCCCCACGCGAACATTTTATCAGCGGCCGTGTCGAGAGCGAAGGTGGCGTGGTACCCAGCCCAGATGTGGGACGCTGCCCATTTGAGCGTCAACTTTGCTGGGACCAGTAGAGCACCTGAGAATGAAAAAAAAAATAATAATAATATCTTGGGACATCTTACACAAATCGACCTAGTCCCACGGTAAGCTCAATTAAGGCTTGTGATGTGGGTACCAGGCGACGATATATATATAATAGATAGATACATGTAGAATAAATATTTGTGATTAATAAATACACAAATAATGCCCTCGCGGCCTCGCCGGGATTCGAACCCGGAACCTTCAGCTTCGTAGGCAGGGTCACTACCAACTAGGCTACGGAGGTTGTCAGAATGAAAGTATATCACATCATCAGCCTACAATTGGACGTATTTATGCAAAAGGGAACCAACCCACAATTTTTTTTCTTTATTATTAACACCATAAATCAAAATAAACAAGTTAATCTTTGAAATGACAAATTCATGTGGGTTGGTTCCTTTTTGCATAAATACGTCCAATTTTGGTTATTCTTTTAGTTTTAGATATTATGTTTCTCAAGAAAAAAAATTATTTTTATATCCGTTCTTTCGAATGCACAGAGGTCACGGTAGTAGCTAAAATTCGAATAAATTGATGATCTACTTTGACTGCTTTTTTTAGCGAAGAGAATAGTTTATACTACGTAGTTTTAGAAAACATAAAATATTTGGCATGTGAGGGAATAAACATCTTTGGTATAAGCTTTCAAAGTTAATATACTGCATGACGCTCCAACGCGTTATCTAAAAGTGCAATATTTACTCGTCGTTTTAAAATTGATTATGTACATGACTGTTTTAGTGAAAGCTATAATTATTTGAATGGAGGTACACAAGGGTATTTTCTATCGTTTTTAATAACATTTTATGATTTTCCCTGTCGCTTTTTTATTATAGTATTTATTTTACGCGAGCCATCAAAACAATCAATGACGATTTCGATTTGAGAAATATATCGAAGCTTTTAGTTTAGAAACCCTTCGAGTCCCTTAATGATTCATATGTCGTTTTGTAGCCTAGAAAGTGCTTTATCGTGAGCAAGTGATAATTCTACCGAAGATTGCCGAAGGTCTTGGCGGTAGCCTTTTTACGAAACTGAAATTTAAGGGCAAATAAGCGTACTTAATGATTTTTAAGAGCGAGGAGGGGGGAAATCAATTGCTCGTTCTCACGTACCTTGTTTTTAGGGTTCCGTAGTAAACTAGGAACCCTTATGGTTTCGCCATGTTCGTCTGTCCGTCTTCCGCTCCATAGCTCAATGGCCGTTAGTATTATAGTGTGGGGTATCGTTGAATAGGTCTTTCAAAAAGAATAAGGGTCCCAAAACAAAGTTTTTTACCCACAAAATTTCAAGAATAACAAGTAACACTGATTTGCTCATTAAATTTTTGCTGACATCCGATATATACATAACTGGTTTACGAAATTTACCTCACAAAAAGTAGGAATCTTTATTTAAAGCTTCTATTTCGCTTATTACAGATCAAATACAATCTTAATATAACATTACGTACTGTTTTTTAGACTTTTATTGCGACTTTTGAATTTTAAACACTGTTCTTTGAACGCCTGACCACTGTGGAATGACACCATTATATTATGATTTGTTTTATTTAAAGTAGGTTCAATGCTAGGAAAAGCTAGATTTCTTTGGATTTTTTTTAATGCAGTATTACTTAATTTTCAAAATAAAATAAAGTCTTCTTTCAGCGAAATATCCTATTAAAGATATTTAAGGGATTTTTCCTTCAAGTCCCATAATCTTGGGACAACCGGTATAATACAACGTGTTTTTATTGATTTCCGTTAAATTGGACAGGTTACATGGGACATCAATAGAAGTTGCCTGGTATATCGGCTTTTGTTAACTTGTAATTTTTTTTTTTCGTTTTCATACAATAATAATTGTAATGGCAAGTGTGATAGAACCTTAAGAATAAGATCTCAGGCGTCTGACAGCTGCTGACGGCACATGTCAAAATAAGTAACATTAGGATGTAATGAAGGTTGTTTAGTCATTAAACTTATTTTTTTAGTAACTTAATAACAGTAAGAGTTAAGACCAATGACATTAAATAATAAATGGACGCACAGAGCCAAACAAAAAAACCAAGAAAAGTGGCACTAAAAGTCATTTCTATCATGTTTCAGTTGAAGCTAATAACGCTCACTTACAATAAACTATAATAAAAAAAAACTCAAAGAATAAAAAACTTTGTGAAGTGCAATAAGTGTCAAATTTGCGAACAACACCGCAAAATAGTAGAAACTTTTTATGTTTAAGGAATAATGATGCTATACCGTAAGGTGCCCAAATGTCAACTGTCAGAACTGAATAGCGGAGCAAAAGGACCGCAATATTTACTTCTGCAGCCCATTTTTCGGGGCCTTTTTTTTTGAGCTGTTTGGGGATCCACTTATATATTCTAAATCAATGGTTAAGACACTGTTTCTTAGAGAAATTTATTCTTTTTCACCTAAAATTTAACGGAAATCAATAAAAGCATGATGTAAAAGAGTGGGTACTGACTGAAGCCTTGCCGCGAGTCGCGGGAGGCGGACCGTTGTGCTAGACGGCCGAGTTGTCCCTGTTCGCCGCAGCCCATAGTATATACTCCGCCCGTTGTCTGTGGAACAACATTAGTACCATTAACAATCATCATCATCATCATCATATCAGCCGAAAGACGTCCACTGCTGAACATAGGCCCAAAGATTGCCACAATGACCGGTCCTTCGCCATCCGCAATTAACAATAATACCGTCAAAAAAGTTTTGGATACAATTTTTTTTATTTTTTTTTATGTTGGCACAACAAAGTGGCTCCACTCCACCTGATCGTAAGTGAAAAGTAGAGCCCAAATCGCGGCGGCAACGAACAGGAGACAATCAGTAACCTGTTAGTTGCCACCGCCTTGCTGATTTCTACCAAATTTCTAAAAAGGGCTCTACGTGTTGGATCGAATCCAAGAAATCAACAAAAAAAACTCTTAATTTACGAGTTCATCATCAGCCTATGTTAGTCCACTGCTAAACGTAGTCCTCTCCTATTAACTATGCGTATAGACGCATTAGGAGGTAAATGCCCATATTCGCCACGCTGGGCAAGCATATTGGCGATCGCAGTAATGTGTCCACTATGATGACGCTGCTGCCCATCATCCATCTTTTATGAAATAACTAATGGTAAGTGACACTTCAATCCCTTAATCGACTCTTACGACACGCGCAGGAGGAGTTGGGGTGGTGACAAATGTATTCTTACTGCCGTCACCACACGGCAACAATTCTTTGTACTTTATGATTAAATCAAGAAATAAGAAAGAAATAAGTATTTTTCATCGATTTCAAATCTTGCGTCATTTCTGGGACACCCTTTAGTTGGACAGGCCTGTATGCTTAGTTGCCAATCGCTAACGCTTAATCGTCAATCGTAAGCGAAAGGCAGCTAACTGTCTTTGTTGCACTAATATGAAAGAGTGACAGAGAGGGAAAACTACGATACGCTACTAAGCGCTAGCGCTTGGCAACTTGGCTAAGCACCCTGGTGTACTCACAGACAGTATGACGAGATGGTCGCCGCCCGAGGCGATGTCGATGCGGACCGGCGAGCGACACGCCTTGCCTTCTCGTCCGCGGACCACGAGACCCATGCTGCCGTGGAATATAACACTGCTGGTGAAATACTCACAGACAGTATGACGAGATGGTCGCCGCCCGAGGCGATGTCGATGCGGACCGGCGAGCGACACGCCTTGCCTTCTCGTCCGCGGACCACGAGACCCATGCTGCCGTGGAATATAACACTGCTGGTGAAATACTCACAGACAGTATGACGAGATGGTCGCCGCCCGAGGCGATGTCGATGCGGACCGGCGAGCGACACGCCTTGCCTTCTCGTCCGCGGACCACGAGACCCATGCTGCCGTGGAATATAACACTGCTGGTGAAATACTCACAGACAGTATGACGAGATGGTCGCCGCCCGAGGCGATGTCGATGCGGACCGGCGAGCGACACGCCTTGCCTTCTCGTCCGCGGACCACGAGACCCATGCTGCCGTGGAATATAACACTGCTGGTGTAATACTCACAGACAGTATGACGAGATGGTCGCCGCCCGAGGCGATGTCGATGCGGACCGGCGAGCGACACGCCTTGCCTTCTCGTCCGCGGACCACGAGACCCATGCTGCCGTGGAATATAACACTGCTGGTGAAATACTCACAGACAGTATGACGAGATGGTCGCCGCCCGAGGCGATGTCGATGCGGACCGGCGAGCGACACGCCTTGCCTTCTCGTCCGCGGACCACGAGACCCATGCTGCCGTGGAATATAACACTGCTGGTGTAATACTCACAGACAGTATGACGAGATGGTCGCCGCCCGAGGCGATGTCGATGCGGACCGGCGAGCGACACGCCTTGCCTTCTCGTCCGCGGACCACGAGACCCATGCTGCCGTGGAATATAACACTGCTGGTGAAATACTCACAGACAGTATGACGAGATGGTCGCCGCCCGAGGCGATGTCGATGCGGACCGGCGAGCGACACGCCTTGCCTTCTCGTCCGCGGACCACGAGACCCATGCTGCCGTGGAATATAACACTGCTGGTGAAATACTCACAGACAGTATGACGAGATGGTCGCCGCCCGAGGCGATGTCGATGCGGACCGGCGAGCGACACGCCTTGCCTTCTCGTCCGCGGACCACGAGACCCATGCTGCCGTGGAATATAACACTGCTGGTGAAATACTCACAGACAGTATGACGAGATGGTCGCCGCCCGAGGCGATGTCGATGCGGACCGGCGAGCGACACGCCTTGCCTTCTCGTCCGCGGACCACGAGACCCATGCTGCCGTGGAATATAACACTGCTGGTGAAATACTCACAGACAGTATGACGAGATGGTCGCCGCCCGAGGCGATGTCGATGCGGACCGGCGAGCGACACGCCTTGCCTTCTCGTCCGCGGACCACGAGACCCATGCTGCCGTGGAATATAACACTGCTGGTGAAATACTCACAGACAGTATGACGAGATGGTCGCCGCCCGAGGCGATGTCGATGCGGACCGGCGAGCGACACGCCTTGCCTTCTCGTCCGCGGACCACGAGACCCATGCTGCCGTGGGTAGTGTCGGAATATAACACTGCTGGTGTAATACTCACAGACAGTATGACGAGATGGTCGCCGCCCGAGGCGATGTCGGCAGCATGTTCGCCGATATCGATGCGGACTGGTGAGCGACACGCCTTGCCTTCTCGTCCGCGGACCACGAGACCCATGCTGCCGTGGGAATCCAATGATATATAACTAAAGATACGTTATACTCTAACAAAATGCGCGAAATAAATACTTCACAGCATGCACCTACAATTTAGTGACAGTTGAGATACACTTACCTTCACACTTCAAAATGCGTAAAAGAGAAGGCAAAATACATATACTCGTATTAAATAAACAAAAAAGAGACAACTAGCATTTGACTATCGCGCATGCTTTTTTGAGGCTGTTATTGATAAACATTGGTTTATCTTTGTTACTCTCGATCATAAAGACCATAAGCTTGTCTCTTTCTCTAAGTCAGTCAAAAACGTTAAAATGGCGTCCTATTTATTTTCAATAAATAGTAAAATTGAAAAAAAAAATTGTAATTCAGTTTAATTGGGCATGATGTGTGATTTTGAGGGCATTTTAGCATTTTATTTTGGGGTTTTCATTGTTACATAACATAAAATGACATTTTAAGGCCCAGCTCATATGGTTTGTGAGAACTCTGCAGTGGTACACACCTCTCGGTGGTCTGGGTAGAACTAAGGGCGATTGTTAGAATTATCGTAATCTGAGCGCTTCATTTTTAGAGCCGGTATAACGTATCTTTAGTTATATATCATTGTGGGAATCCTGGAATATAACACTGCTGGTGTAATACTCACAGACAGTATGACGAGATGGTCGCCGCCCGAGGCGATGTCGGCAGCATGTTCGCCGATATCGATGCGGACTGGCGAGCGACACGCCTTGCCTTCTCGTCCGCTGACCACGAGACCCATGCTGCCGTGGGTAGTGTTGCAATATAACACTGCTGGTGTAATACTCACAGACAGTATGACGAGATGGTCGCCGCCCGAGGCGATGTCGGCAGCATGTTCGCCGATATCGATGCGGACTGGTGAGCGACACGCCTTGCCTTCTCGTCCGCGGACCACGAGACCCATGCTACCGTGGGAGTCCTGGAGTAAAACATTTGTTAACCAAGGTGAAAGGACCATGGGCAACTTAGGGAACATACTCATACTACGTGACCCTTTTTTAAGCGTTTTTACCCCCCCCCCCCTCTCCCCCTGGTGACCAAGCGTAGTATATGCCAAGATCCCCCCCCCCCCTCCTAGTTTTCACGTAGTATTTTTTGGTCTTTGAAAACGCGTACTAGGGTGCAGGCGTAGGTTAAATAGTAAATTTAAATTGTAGAATTGTACTTTTGGTTTTAAAAAAATTATATGTATTTTAGTACATTTATTAATGCATCAAGGGCGGTTAAAAAGGAGTGCCTCTGCCTGTATATTTAATTTTGTTAATAAAGCTTCATCAGCTCGAGTTTTCCAAAAGTCACGTGACAAGATACCAGACCCCCCCCCTCCCCCTGGTGACCAAGAGTGGGACTTTGACGGACCCCCTCCCCCCCCTAAACAGGTCACGTAGTATGGGTATGTTCCCTTAGTAAAATGGAGCTTGGACTCAGAGCCAACATCCTCCTCCTCCTCGCATCGTGTTCCTCAATTCTGAGGGTCGTGATTTCCTAAATGGGGCATAATCTTTTTCCGTACAGTTGTTCGCCACTCGTTTCTTTCCTTGGCTGAGTGGAGGCAGCGTGTAAATTTGTATCTAAGGTTGTCCGAATCTGGTCACTCCATCTGATTGGACTACAACCTCTTGGTCTTAGAGCCAACATAGTTGAGAGTTATTTCCAAAGTATGTCATAGAATACTGCTAAATCTGTGTTATTTAATCAAATCTTACTAATAAATTTTCCTAAAGCATGAAATAGTGTTGATTCTAGATAATTCTTTGAACTGTTTGATTACATTGTTTGCAACTTATAAAAATGAAGTATATCTCTGGAAACACTGATCAGATAAAGGTTCAAAGTATTTATACTGCGACCATAATATAACATGGACATCTAACGCCAGCTCAAAAATGCCCCCGAAAACAACTGTTCAATTGTGCCAAGATGGGCAGGACATAGCGCTTATTTCGACACCGCGCATATTTCGGCGCAACATCTTTGACAAATGCTTAATAGAATATAGCCAATCAAAACTTTGATGGACCAACGACAACTATTTTTAAATGGCGGTTTAAGTTTTTATATGTTTATATTGAAATTCATAACCGTGGTGCATCGAAGAGGGGGTGACACTTGACAGCTAAAATTCAGGACCGTTTTTAAAAGGCAATTTAGTATGGCGTGCGGCTTCCATGTTTTATTTGTTCGTAGGTTTGCTTACATTGTTTGCAACTTCTATAAAAATGAAGTATAACTCTGGAAACACTGATCAGATAAAGGTTCAAAGTATTTAAAACTCACCCTGAAAGCTCCCCAAGCATACACCTGTCCATCGTCAAGTAGAGCCGCAGAATGGGAGTCTCCGGCCGATATGGCAACAGCCTTCGCTGGCAGTTTCACAGCAGCGGCTGTCCCTTCTTCAGACTCTCCGGACGTTGGGCGCCCGAGGGCTCCTTCGTCGTTGCAGCCGAAAGTCCACACCTGGGATTTGAGTGAACGTTACGTTTTGGGAATCTTGAAATATTGCGTAGTCAATATACACCGTGTTTTTATTGATTTCCGTTAAATTGGACAGGTTACTTGGGACATTAATAGAGGTTGCCTGGTATATCGGCTTTTGCTAATTTCGTAAAAAATAATCGTTTTCATACATAATAATTGTAATGGCAAGTGTGAGAGAACTATAAGAATAAGATCTCAGGTGACTGACGGCACACGTCAAAATAAGTAGCATTAGGATGTAATAAAGGTTGCAATACACTTGTTCAGTAATTATTCATTAAACTTATTTTTTTAATAACTCAATAACAGTAAGAGTTAAGACACTAGTTTCTTAGACAAATTGATTACTTTTGACCTAAATAAGCTTCCCTTTGACCCAAAAAGTGAAAATGCCCTTATAGAACACATACCTTTCCATCAGAATCGAGGGCAATGGTGTGCATGCCACCAGCACACACATCGACGATTTTATCACCGAGACCCGACACATACTTGAATCTGAAACAAAATGGGTTCTAATTTTATACATACATATTCAGACATTCATCATCGACTTCGACTTGTCATTTTGACAGAGTTCTAGAGTGACCGGATTATATCGTAGTGGCTTGGGTGTTCATAGACATCCGAGCAGGCCTCTATAGGCATTGGCATGAGTGAATGATCATATAGTTATAAGCACATTGGCCGCTCTGATATATCGGATGGCCCTGTATAAGTATATTGTACATATTTATGAGCGAAAATGGCTAAACCGACTACGACACGAAAAAATATTTCCACATAGTTTTTCCTAATCAGAATTCCTACTCAACCCTGTCAAACTTTTTCTTCTTCTTACTTCATCAGCCTATGATAGTCCACTGTTGGACGTAGGCCTCTCCTATTAACTATGCGTATAAACGCATTGGGAGGTAAATGCCCACAATCGCCACGCTGGACAAGCGGATTGACGATCGCAGTAATGTGTCCGCTATGATGACGCTGCTGCCCATCATCAATCTTTAATCAAATAATGGCCAGTGACACTTCAATCCCTTAGTCGACATGCACAATCTTAAAATAAATATTTTGAATTTGAATTTGACTCTTACGACACCCGCAGGAGGAGTTGGGGTGGTGACAGATGTATTCTGACTGCCGTCACCACACGGCATTCAGACAGAAATAATTATTATAAATTAGTAATACTTTGATTTCGTTTAGGGCTCGGTCACACAGACGAGTTTTGAGAGCGCGGCGTGACGAGAGGGCGGGACGCGTGTCCAAATTGCGTGTTTGACCGAGCCTTTACATATTTGACAAAAAATGTATCCTCTAGTACTGCAATCTGCCTGTGTGAGTTAGGCATTTAGCTGATGGTTAAGTATTTGAGTAGGTCATGAATGGTGTTTGCCCATTGGCAAAACCATATTATCGTCGGGTTAAAGGCAGATCCAACTATTTCCTTGAAGATTTGCTAAAACAAGTTTTACCGAAATAGTTGGTTCTGCCTTTAAACCGGCGATATTATTATTTATTTAAATTAAATCTTGAGGGGCTATTCTTTTTAAGCGCTTGAAGGTGCGAATTCTTGTCCATTAGTTTGACGGCCAGTTCGTTCGGATTTTTATTCAGGCGCTGCGCATATGAGCGCATTTTATTGGATATGTCTTGTTTAACTTGACAAAAAATCTAGTATTTATTTTAATGGTAAATGATTGAAATGGGAATCTAAGCAGCATCTAATAGTTCTATTACAATCTCTAAAAAAATCATGATGACAGTATACATAGTAAAAAATATAACACAATCTTAAACTTTCCCACTACAATGCAAACTGTCATTGCGTCATCATGACCTATGACTATGAAGTCACGATTATCTCAACCATCACTATATTGGGCTATGGTTACATAGGTCGCGTTACAATGACGTCATGCGTTGTTTACAATGCAAAGTGATATTTTTAAATAGTATTTCATTTGAAAATGGTAATGCTATTGTCAAGATGTGAGCACTAAAATAGGCTAACAAAAAGATTTGTTAATATAGTTCGGAAAATATTATTTACACCGACTGTTATCTTACTTACGACCTTTTGTTTTGCGTTAACACTTACTAGACAATAAGCAGTCTAGCACTTTTCTATTGTTAATGATGCAAAACAAAAGGTCGTAAGTAAGATAAGACTCGGTCAAATAATATTTCCTGAACTATAATAAGCATGACACTGTGTTTATTCAAAATTGTATATCATTTAGTTGATATGGATCCCTTGTTGAGTCTAGGCCTCCTCTTTCTATCTATTCCTGTCCTTTTCCAGTGTCATCCAGTTTCTTTTGTTTAAAAATTCTTCTTGATTTGCATGTGTACGCCCTTGTTGGGCATATACCTCTTCAATTTAGTTTCATACAGAGTGGTTGCCTATTTCCCTCCAACATAAGGCTTACAATATGACATTACTAATTTATCCCTTAGTCATACTCATAAATGTCTCCTAACTTAACAAATCACTAAGTTTTGTATGTCCCTTTCAATCTTACAGACATATAAGTATACAGACATATAAGTAAGATCGAAAAAGACAAACAATACTTAGCAACTTGTTAAGAAAGGCGATGTTTATGAGTAAGGGGATTAAAATGTAATAATAAAAATCTTTTAGGGGTGGATGTTTATTTGTTATAATCAATGCTTGGGGTGAGCTGTTTTCTTTATTTTATTATTTTCTTTATTGGGGAAAAAGACAGATATAGACCAGATATAGGTACAGCAATAGGCATAATGATAAGTAAAGTCTAAATCCAGTGACAATTCCCACCAGGATTTCGTACAATATGTTATGATGGCATTGACATTTTTCATAATAAATGTCACATGATACATGTCATTTAGTATGAAAACAGCTCACCCCCACCAAGCATTGGTTGTAATAGTTAAATGAAAGAGCCTTACTTGGTGGTCTCAATGACATCTTCTCCGAGCCCAAGCTGGCCAACATCTCCCTGGCCGCATGTGAACACGGAACCCCTCTTCTTGGGCGCGCTTGGTATTTCAAGCTGGAACGCTGTAATAAAATCCTCAGTAAATTTAAATTTAGCTAGGTGTTGGTGTCATAAATTTAGCATGCTAGACGGCTGTGAAACAGGTCTGTGATCAACAATATCTGACTCCTATGCAAGTGACACACATACATGATCAAAGTAATCTCTTCTGTCACTAGCATAAATCAAGTTCTTGCTCCTACACCAGCAGCATAGATATACAAACGTTTTTAACACAAGTGCTGTGTTGCCAGCATAGGAGTTCTATCAGATAATTTAGATCAGAATAGTATTAGTATTATTAGTTAAATTATTGTTGAAAGAAGAGGAAAGATTTATCAACACTTTCCACAAGCTGTACAAAGTCCAGTCAACCAAGTTCTTTATCTTACACTTCTGCATACAAATTGTATTGGAGAATGTAGCAAATAAACTGGTTGACCATACCTTGTATCAATCAAGAGAAAAGTCTGACTGCGTGACTTATGAACAGTTGCAGTCAGATATATGTATTGGAGCAGCCAGGGGCTCATAAATATGTGAGCACGCCTCTATTGTCATGGCATTAGAGTGCATATTCACATATTTTTGAGCACCATAGCAGCTGTGATATATCTGATGGTGACTGTACAGAGTTACTACAATTGTACACCACTAGTTTTAGACATAATGATTTATTTACCAAAGAGCTAACTACTACATCAAAGTTAAAACTAGATCAAAAAAAATTAAAAACTAGATCTAAAATCTACATAAACCGAAAAATTACTGAAAAACATTACAACAAGAAGTTTAAATTTAATTAAATTTATAAATAAAAAACGGGCTCGAGCTCAGTGCCTTACCACTAGTTTTTCAAATTAGGTTCATTTATATATATGGATTGGTTTTATAAATTTCAGATGTTAGACGGGGTCCCACCTTGATATCTAATTTTTATTATTACTTTTTTTTTCTCTTTAGTATAACTGCCATCAGTTGATAACGACTATACTCAATTTTGATGAAGTACAAGTATGAGTTTTGGATTTTTGAGGCCATCGCCTCTCTAACCCATTTATAATACAACCTATACATAGTAGTGCTACTTCATAAAAAGACAAATCAAACTTCATAAAATAAATTTGATTTGCCCAACAAAAATGTCCTGCAGTTATAATAATCAGTCAGTCGAGTTAGTGGTAGTTTTGATGTGTTGGTTGCAACAAGCCATGTGTAGCATTTAGCTCTGTATCTTTAGTTATGTAAAAATAACAAAGAAATTTAAAAAGTAAACTATCAACATGTTTTACAATTGTATGAATTTCATTTTATATGCCTATGAATCACAGATAAGGTTGAGTAAACATTGCGTAACCCTGAATTTATTTATAGCTTGTTATTTATTGTCATGTGTTAAGTAATGGACCGGCTAAGTCCATGTAAACTTTTCCATCATTTATCTATGGTATGGTTATCATAGAATTTTGAATAGCAATGGTAAAAAAACTATTTAAATGTAGGTATATCAAAATTACATCATATTACTCTTTTATCCACAATACGTTATAACTAATAAACTAGAAAGCATATTCCTTAGTTGTTTGGAATACATTAATGTAAAATTTTTAATGTGAAATGTATAACCTCAAAACCTAATAAGGTTGGGTTTCTTGAAATAATAATTATATATTTATGTAATTATGTATAACATATTTCCTGAGCAGTAAGCAAATTTTTGATACAAATTTTGTATGTTACAAGCGAAGTAAACAGGTGAAAATAAGATTGCAAGAAGCCCGACGCATTTCCCGCCATCATACTTTGACAGGTCATTGACGTCGCACAAAAAGGTAAAGAAAACAACTGCAACTGAACACTTCCAAATCTTACCTGCCCGTTTCTTCTTATTCTTGGGGACACTGGATGACGTGGCAGAGTTGGTTTTAGACGCCGTGCGCTTAACGCCCCGAGCGGCCGGCATTCTGCCTGCAATATACCAAACGCGTCAGTATAAGTGGAGGTCGGGACGCTCCAAACGATCACAAAACGATGGCTTCACACCGATGACGTGCTCACTATGCCTATAATCTCATTACGCTACTACCACTTACACTGCATCTGCATCAATTACAAGGCTACACTCTAACAGATTTATGCAAAGCGATAATAGGTTATATTATGCATTTGTATAGAGATACCGCGAACCAAACAACGCATCAGAGGCGTGAGAGCGAAGCGTTTCAGCACTTGGGTTACTTACTGTGTTTTTATTTGTTACAACTGTAGCCGAACGAACTGTTTAATAAAATATCACTTTATAATGGTAGATGACGTATTAATTTATCTGATTGCGAATTCTTTGCATCTCCGTTTGCTTGCTGCGCTTGGCCAACGACTAGGAGCGAGCCAGTGATGTACCCACATCAATGTCAAGTTATCGGCTTATTGCAAATTACCGGTTTTTCGATTCGTTTTCATTGTCTATGCCAGTTACAAAATTAATTAAAATTGGGCATATAGTGGGTAAAGTAATACATATTTGGAAGCAAGAAAATAATTTAACGGCATAAACGTTTTATTAATTCAGAATTATGTCATAAACTTCTTAAGAAAATGCCGGTAGTGAAGCGCCATCTATTAATCAGTGTAGTACTGTTGGTAGTACTGCGAGCAAAGAAATTTTAATCTTCGTTGTACGCTAGATGTCGCGAAGAGTCACTAATGTGAGAAATGGTTTAAATAGAATAGTGTTTTTTGCCTTTTTGGGACTCGACTCGGAATAAAAGTTTTAGTTATACTTGGGCTAACATCATCAACGAAGCCGAATAGCCGCGAAGAGTCAGCTCCCCATAGATAATTTGTATTTGCCACCCTTTTCTGTATGTATGTACTTACTTTGGCCAGGGGGGCGATTTTTGAGTTTCGAACGCTCGAATCTTTCATTCGAAAATGAATAAAAAAGATTAAATGCTATTTTTGAGATTCGAGTGATAGAAAGTTCAAAAACGACTGCGGTTGACCACTCGTATTCAATTCTATTAATAGAAATTGGATAAGTACGTAGATAATCCAATAAAGTGTCACTGTCAAGTCTGTCAACTGAGACCCTACCGCGAACCACGAACAAAGTGTTGGCTCTCTCTCGCACTTGTGAATTCGTACGTAAGTGTGATATAGGCAACACTTCGTTCGTGGTTCGCGGTAGGGCCTCTGTTGATGTTTGTTTGTGTGCACCATAGATTATAATAACATTGATCGTAGATTTACGTTCCGATTCACTAGCGGTACGTGTTTTTTTATAATAAAAACCGTTAAATAATGTTTAATATGTTATAATTCATTATTATTATTAGCTGGAATATAAATTCAGACGTCAGTGTGCCATAATTTAGCTTTATTACATTAAATTAAAAAAACCGGTAAATATCGACTTTCTGCGTGCAACGTGTCGCAAAGATATCGATAATCAATCTCTAGCTTTTCGAGTGCGACTTTCAAAAATAGGGTATATTGGCTTCATTCGAAAATAGTCGTGAAAAATTTTGTCATTCGAATTTGAATTCGAACGGGAATTTGAATTCGTGCGATAGAAATTCAAAAATCGGCCCCCAGAGTAAGTATAGGTTGAAGGGTTCACGGAAAGAACATTGTCTTGTCTAGTCGGCTGCCCTATATCAAAACCTAGTAACTGCTTTAGACCAAATTTTACAGGAGAGCATAAAAACATAAAAGTGTTTGCCAAAATTTATTTTTTTAATACTTAATAGATAAAAAAACTGAACATGAATCGGTTGAGTACTAATCACTGTATCAATTAACATCGTAATCATATAATTTACTCTTAATACGCACGTTTTATAACCCTTACTAACTTTGAAAACGTATTCAGCCATATCAATTTCGTCCATATCCCAAGTTCAATACCTAGTAAGGGCCCTTACTGGGTGTAAACTGGTAGTACCGTCATCAAACTCAAAGATTTTTCCAAATCAAAACCTAGGGTTTTTTTCTGTCAACATTATTGATGGTTTAAAATAAAACGAGCACATTAAGACCAAGTCATTTATTTCAAAAATACTAATCACGGTATCAATTAACATCGTAATCATATAATTTACTCTTAAATTTAACCACCATGCACTAAATCAATAGATGAGTCGTCAACTGGAAGATCATTCCAGCAGGATTTCCTCTAATCCGGCATTAGGCTTACTAAGGTAAGTATCCAATTTGTTTTCCATTGGTAAAGCCTCAGGGTTGACCCTTACTAGGTTTTGATATAGGGCAGCCGTAGTCATGGTCTAGTCAATTCAAATTACAAAGGGATAAACCACCTTACTTTTAACAGAATAAGGTGTGAATTTGCCCTGATTTTTTTAAGCACTGGACATGATTTTTCCGTGGACTCTTCTTACTTATTTACTTGTACACTTAAATACGAAAGTGAAACACAAATAGTATGTAGTGATAATTATGGTTAGGAATTTTAGTGGCATTAGGTGAACAGAGAATGGTGGCGTCGTTGTTTAAATATTTTATAATTAAATGTACCTATAATTAATTAATCAATACAATTTTAGACTTAAAATCTCTTAAGGTTCCCCATTTTAAGTTTTAATTAATTTCACCTTTAATATTAGCCAACCTGTGAAAACAACTGCAGTAAAATTTTGTAATGTTGCTTCTCTTCAGGTTGGTATATGACATATTTTAGGGTCTTCGGGAAAACAGGAACCTTGAAAATCAAGTAGGTAAGTAACTACATTTTCTCAAATAACAACATTTTTTAACCGACTTCAAAAAGGAGGAGGTTTACAATTCGACGAAATCTTTTTTTTTTTATGTATGTTCCTCGATTGCTCGAAGACGCGTGGACCGATTTGGAAAATTCTTTTTTTGTTTGAAAGGGTATACCTTCTAGTTGGTCCCATTGTCGTCGGGTCCAGATCTGATGATGGGATCCTGGAGAAATCGAGGGAACTCTTCAAATGTTGTAGGCACACATGATATTTTTCATTTATTTTCGAAAGCCAATCAAGTATTTGCGTCTAGTAATGAACGTCTTAAGTCGGTGAGCTGATGATGGAAGGTACAACTTCTTAGAGATTAGGAGTTGGGCAATAATTCTTTAAATATAACACGTTCCATGTTTTTTGGAAGCTTGGCACCGACTTCACTGAGATCAGTGGGGTACCTAGGAATCATATTTTATTTCAATGAATAGGGTAAAAGGTTTAAAGGTTTGGGTAGGAAATCCTAAGTGGTAGGAACCAAAATTATTTTGCACTTTTTAGTTCCAGCGTATTTTTGAAGGCAGTTTAATTTTTATTTTTAAAATATTTTATTATTTTAATAAAATATTTTACTAGGTTCTCAAAAATTGTATTCATGTTATATCTTTAAATTCATTAATAAATCCAGCTCGAACCGAATACTATTTAGTTATTACTTTGTGAATTAATCATTTATTCAAGTAAAAATATTGGTAACACTGACTCCCTGGTGAAAACATCCAATGTGGGAGCAAATTACCTCCTAAAGGTGGATTTACACCAAACGAGCGAATGCTCATTCTATCCCCCACACTATCATAATTCATAATTCATTTATTCATGAACAACATACGACGTGTTTGAAATTACATAAAATATACAAAAAACAATAGTAATACAAATGTCTTAAATAAATTAAAAAACTTAAACTAAAATAAAATTACAGTACAAAATGTCACAGTTAATTATTTTATTATAAAAAGTGTTGCAATTCTTAGTATAGCTTAGGTATACATAAAATATTTAATGTCAAGTCCTTAAAATAGTTGCAAAATTAAAATGTCAAATCACTCGCACCTATTTGATATTACCGGCTTCAAACTCTGCCACAGAATAGAAACCTTTATTAGAAAGAAACTTTTTGAGTTTAGCTTTAAATGCATTGACATTGTTTATACATTTGAATTATAAATATCAACGAATTTCGACGAATCATGTTTTGTGTTACGAACGAATTGTGTAGAGTGGGGGATAGAATGACCATTCGCTCGTTTGGTCCAAATCCACCTTTATGCGTCCAATCCAAACGCATAGATAATAGGAGAATTTAGGAGAGGTCTCTGTATTGTATACAGGGCGTCCCAAAGTTATGGGACATGGAGGGGAAGTACCTTAAATATCGTAGATAGTGTATTTTGCTGAAAGAAGACTTAATGTTATTTTTAAAATTTAGTAATAGTGCATTCAAAGTTTTTCAAAAAATTACTTGCTTCACCCGGAAATCGGACCAACTACAATTTTTTCGAATTTTGAATCAAACTTGTTTGGTTATTCTTTTAATTTTAGATACTATGTTTCTTAAGAAAAATTGTTATTTTTTATCCATTCTTTCGAATGACATCATAAAATGACGAAAATATTTTTTTTCGTATTAAAGTATGTTTGATGCCTAGAAAAAGTTTTTTTTAAGCAGTATTATTTAATTTTCAAAATAAAACAAAGTCTTCTTTCAGCAAAATATCCTATCTACGATATTTAAGGTACTTCCCCTTCATGTGCCATAACTTTGGGACGCCCTGAATATGTCCAGCTGGGGACTAAAGTAGCCTGGCTGATGATGTGATTAAATTAATATTAATTATGGTTCCAACGTGTGGTGACGGCAGTAAGAATACATTTGTGACCACCCCAACTCCTCCTGCGGGTGTCGTAAGAGTCGACTAAGGGATTAAAGTGTCATTAATCATTCTACAACGTTGATGATGGGCAGCAGCGTCATCATAGTGGACACATTACTGCGATCGCCAATCCGCTTGCCCAGCGTGGCGATTATGGGCATTTACCTCCTAATGCGTCTATACGCATAGTTAATAGGAGAGGCCTACGTCCAGCAGTGGACTAACATTGGCTGATGATGATGGTTCCAAAAGCGCTTGAATCTATTTCATCAAATTACCCCAATACTAATAAGTAACCACTTGCCATATTGGTCCCTAAAATAAAGTACCTACTTACGCAAATTGCACTCCTAATCTAAATGCAAATCGTGCATGGTGCAGTCAATTTAATGCAAGATGGCAGGAATATCCGTGCCTTGCCGTGCTTTGCACTGAAAAACATTGAGTTAGGCAGGTACTTTCCTATTTTCAATTTCAACCGACTTCAAAAAAGGAGGAGGAACTCAATTCGACTGAATTTTTTGTTTTGTTGTAGGTTGACACATTGATCCCAGAGGATACATGTATGTATATATATTTTTAGTAGAGAATTTTATGTATAGATTAGGTACTTATGTATTAGAACGTTTTTTGCTATAAGCCACGGTTTACGAGTTATTTACGAAAAATTAAAGGACCTTTACACCCTTCTCGCCCCGTTAGCTCATCCCCTAACCACCAGTACTTTTAATAATGTGGTTTTAAACACCATCCCCTACAACTATGCCAAAATTCGCTTATACCTACACGAGTTTTCCCCCGATACGCAGCTTTTGGTCTTCGTTAGGTGGGCTATTATCCGATTTCTCCGAGAATCTTGAACGGATTTGATTTTTTTAAATCGAACGTGTATAACCCCGAGATGCACCAAGTTGGGGTCTGATGATGGGATCTTGGAGAAAGCGAGGGATCTCTTCAAATGTATGGCGCTTTTGGTAATTTTAATAGCATTTGCATTCAGAAAGTAGGATTTGATGATAGGAAACCAATCATCATCATCATCATCATCATCTCAGCCATAAGACGTCCACTGCTGAACATAGGCCTCCCCTCTGGACCTCCACATGTACCGGTTAGATGCGACCTGCATCCAGCGTGTCCCGGCGACCTTCATAAAGTCGTCTGTCCATCTTGTGGGTGGACGTCATACGCTGCGTTTGCCTAGCAGTGGTCTCCACTCGAGCACTTTTCGACCCCATCGACCATCTGCTCTGCGTGCAATGTCAATGTGGCCTGCCCATTGTCACTTCAGCATACTAATCCGGAGGGCTATGTCAAGAAACCAATGATGGAAACAAATCGGGGATCTTGGAGAAATCGGATGAAGTCGGTTTTTAATTTTGTGAATATATTTACGTGATATATTTATTTCCAAATCTGGTGGCTTATGATGGTCCCATTTTTACCGTTTATCGTGCTACTTGTAACTTTCCCGCTTGCGTACTTTATGTAATTTCCAGAGATCGTACGATTTCCAGCATTTTTGCTGCAGTGTAGTTCAATTAAGGGATGTGAAGTAAGTTATTCGAAAGGAGATAGCGAGTTAAGCTTCATCTATGTATTGTATTACAACGTGTTATGACACGTTTCAGCTAAAAATTGACCCCTGGATTCCTTTAAAGGTGCGTGTAGACCAAAAGAGCTTTCGCTGTTCTATCCCCCACTCTACGAAATCAACGAATCACGTTTCGCGTAACGATCGAATTTCGTAGAGTAGGGGGATAGAACAGCGAATGCTCTTTTGATCTGCACGCACCTTAACTGTTTTACATTTCACCAAAAACCTTAGAAGTTTAGTTAAAGGAATCCAAGGGTCAGTTTAAGTTGAATCGAATAATAAGACGTTGTAAGACAATAACGAACCTTAACTCACTATCTCCTTATGAATAACTTACACCATATCCCTTAATTGAACTACATTGCAGCAAAAATGCAGAAATTGTACGATCTCTGGTAATTTCCAGTCTACGATATTGAATACTGACTAAATCCATGGGTTATTTTAATGGATTGGACCTACTTATGTAAGTGCCCCAATGGCCCCCCACCTGACGTTTCGGGCAAGACGTTACACTAGTTCGTGATTGTAGGCAGGGGTCGTCATCATCAATTGTTTATACGGTTAAGACACGTTTGTCATTAAAATATGAGTGATAAGCGTGAAAGTTTAATTTAAATCGATAAATCGGCTGTAGTCGGATTCATTTTTTAAAATTTTGTGATTATTTACATCTCTATGGACGGCGATTTAAAGTGGGTACTGAGTACTTACGTTTACAGTATCGAATAATACCTAATGGATTTAGCATAGTTTTATTTCTGATAACAAAACCGTTACCGATACCGTAACAACCAGTTTGTCAACTTTATAAATGTTAATCGAAGTGTAAATTCCTAATCAGAATAGGTACAGGTACAGTCGACGTCAAAGATGTCATTACGGTTTAGGAGTCTAAATATATTTAATTTATTTACGACTTCATTGCCTCGACATTAAGGCTGTGATGAAGGTCGTGTAAATACATTTTTCCTAACTAGTGCGGAAAAGTAAACTTTGCGGCCATCTGTACTAAAAAACGTCGTACGAGTCACGTGCAAAAAGGAAATTCGTAAGTTCGTCGATTTCGCACTAGTGTCTTAATGTACCATTTTGGCATTTTAACAAAATTATATATTTGACGTCGACTGTACCTACTAACTGTAATCGTGAATGTGCTATTAAAAATTCTTGCACTATGTGCGCCATTATTGTACAATCGACAAAATTAAAGCCTGACTTACAATAGGAGCTTGTCAAAGTCAAAATTGTACGACAGATGCTGCAATTTCACTTTCAATGTTACTATGGGTTCTATTATTGTCGGTTAGGATTTAATTTTGTAAATAATATGGTACAATTTACGCAACATTTCAGTACCAATAAATCCTACATAAGTAAAAACGAAGCAAATATTTTAAAAACAAGAATTCCGTACCACAAAACAATGAAAATGATTTCCACTACCGAGGGCGGGGCGCCACGCCCACTTCTAAAGCCTTATTCGCTGTCTCGCTTCCTGTCTCATTCACTCGTGTGAGGCTTTTAGAGTGCGACCATTGAAATTCTACTTTTTCTGGCGGAAATATTACAAAAATCTTGTGTTCACACTTGGTGTTATGGGTATTAATAATTTTGATACTAGAATATAGGTACCATACCGTACTATATATGTATAGGTATAGTGTGACGACTTATTAAAAAAAACACAATTAAAAATATTTAGTATAAATGAATAATTTCATTTGAGTTCCACAAAAACTTCACATGAATATATTTTTTATTTTCTGTGAACACACAGATACTTACGGAGATAGATACCTACGTTAAAAATATAGATACGTAAGTACGTGACGTGCACTAGTTAAAATTAACGAAAAACACAAAAATACGCTTACGCTTACCCGCTAACGCTATAAACGATTATACCTAGGTGAGAAGTAAAATGCAGTCTAAATAATATAATTTATATTACAAATAGTTAATCCATCACATTACCCAATTGCCTCGTTTATAAGATTCAGGTTTTATTGAATTCACCACTTAATCCAATTTTCGGTAACATGAGAGAGCTAAAACTTAGAGTACCTACCTAAGGGGTGTACCGATAAAAAACTGGCAAATTCAAATGAAAAAATCGGATCGATATAGTTAGGTAGCTATAATTTCATGCTTTGAACATAAACCCGGAAGTCTTAACTTAGCGGACTATAGTACTTTTGTGTCACTACTGCATTTCAGGGACTCAAATTACAGCTTCTTCGAAACGTCTTCCAAACTATCTTTTCCAAACATTTTTTCCTTTTTAGGGTTCCGTAGCCAAAATGGCAAGTCTTCGAAGATTCGTCATGTCCGTCTGTCCGTCTGTCCGTCTGTCACAGCTGATTTACTCGGAAACTATAAATGCTACAGTAACGAAATTTGGTAAGGATATGTGTTGTATGAACCGCTACAGGATTATGATACTAAATTGTAAAAAAAAAACATTGGGGTGGGGGCCCTCCATACATGTAACTGAGGGATAGAATTTTTTTTTTAGTTGTATATAAGCGTGTGGGGTATTAATAGAAAGGTCTTTGAAAATGATATGAAGGTTTATAAATCTTATTTAAATTTAAGCAAATCGTTTTCGAGATATCAGCTCTCAAAGTCTGAAAAATGTGTCCCCCCCCTCTATTTTTTAAACTACGCGATATAAAATTCTAAAAAAAATATATGTTATGCACATTAATAAACTCTATCAACGATATTTGGTTTGATTAAATTATCTCTTTTAGTTTTTGAGGTAGGTTGATTTAACTGTATTTTTTTAATAATAAATTGATAATGGTACGGAACCCTTCGCGCGCGAGTCCGACTCGCACTTGGCCAGTTTTTTGTATGCAGTTTTCTAAATTATGGGTCGTCAATGTATCTGGCCATTCTTCCCATGTTCCTTAAGATATCCTTGACTTATGCATAATATCCTTGATACTTTTTGGCACTGATTTCGCTTCATAAAACTATGCCAAAGAGACTATGAT